>JAZHYW010030028.1:0-37721 GCA_037355805.1 Ixodes ricinus
GGCCTGCCGGAATACGTTGCTTAACATACCCCACTGAAACATACTACAAACGTGCAAGCACATTGTGGAAGTATACATCGTAAAAAATCAAGGAATAAACTTACCTTGTGAGAAGTGTTAGAATGGCTACCGAAAGTGAGAAGTGCTGCCGACAAATTGCGCACGCGGCGTCGAGATAGCGCCGGCCGGTTCGGGTTCTTTTGCGCAATCGTCTACTATCATAACGCTTTCGATCGCCTAAATCTTTGGAATAAATGCGGCTAGATTTTACCATCCATTGCAGTCATGCTTTAAAATTGAATAACGCGGCCAAGTTCTCACTGTTTAATATTATTTGTATGTTGGAGTGGCGAATTCTCAAAGTTTTTACTTATTAGGCCTCCAGTTACTCTTAAACGCCCCTAAGTGACAGTTTCGGCAATTTTGATGTGATTTAGATCAAAACAACAAGGCATGCAGGCAACCCCGATTATGGTGTTGTAGAAAATAGTGAAAGTACCAGAAGATTCAGCGACTTTTTTGGTCTCGTTTTCTAGGCTATTTTCAGAGTGGAGAGCTAGAATACCTACGCACCTCTGTTCAGTATTTCCCAGTATGTATGTACGTTATTCAAATAGCTTTTGGACCGCACGTCGTTCGTCAAAGTGGAAAAATGCGGCGGCGGCCGCGGTGCTGTCTGTTACGGCTAGTAGGAAACACAAGCATCCTTCGCCGTTTGCAGGTTTCTATCGCCTTGGAAGTTTTGTAACATGCCTTGAGTTTCGCACTCTCTGGAGAGTATTATACATCGTTTCGACACTCTTGCTTTTGCGTCGCAAAGCAGGAAAACGTACGTTTGGGTTGCAGCGAGTGCCTCCTGTTAACGGCTCTCAGCCGTCGCGAGTCTGACGTAGCTTTAGAGATGACATTTCCACACGACAAACCTGCTGCGTGTGCAGTGACAGCAGCTTGGTTGCGAAACAGGGTTGCTAGTTGGTGAGCGAAACAAATTTGCACCTTATTTCTGCATTCACGTTCAAAGTGTTTAAATAGTTACTTCATGGAGTGCGATTGAATGCCAGGGTTTTTTGTCAGATGGTTGGTCGTTTAGGCTTTAATTTCTGTTGTCTGTTCCCGATGACAGAAGAACGTATGGACGGGGCTTTTTTTGAAAGGCCCGTCTTCTTCTACAGCTGCAACGGGGAAAACAAAGATTAGCACAATTGTCCGAGGATCGGAGCGGCGCAATCGGGACATGCGGCACTAATTGCAGAGGAAAAATCAGCAGAACCCATCCTTTGGGAATGATTATCTACGTTAATGCGAATAGCATCAAACGGTGCGGAGTTATGCGGGTTCGTCAGGTGGCCGGCACACTCTAGATACGCCAGCCCACTCTTGAGGCGATTCTAAATTTGTTGACACTTTCACAGCCCTGCGCACGATCTCCGCAGCCCAGCACGTGCGTTTGTGTCACTTAGGAAGGCGAGCAAAGCACGCGCCATACGCACAAACACTCAAAATGGTACCGACCAGACTTTCTGGCGTCTCAGCTAGTCTCAACCAACGGTACTCTAAACGGTTGTTTATATCTTTACCATAGGACGCGCCTTACAGCGCTGTCACAGCTACCGGTGCGCGCGCAGTCTCCATGCACGAGGGCTCATTCCGCTCTCGTGAGGGTGAGCACGGCCGCTACATCACCCTCTCCTGAGCGCGGGAGAGGGTGAGCTAGGGGACGTGCTAAGCCTCACGAGAGCGGAATGAGCCCTCGTGCATGGAACGCGCGCGATGGTAAAGATATAAACAGGTGTTTAGAGTGCCTTGAATGACTGCCTTCATAGCTCTGTCGTTAGCGCGTCTGCCTGCTGATCAAAGGGTCAACGGTTCCGAACTCCCGCCGGCGCCGGTCTTTTTTATTTATTTATCGACTCGCGGCGTAAGAGGTTAGATAGCCAGATAGATAGATAGATAGATAGATAGATACATAGACGAAAAGTGCGTGAAGTATCCAAAGAATGCTATTCGCATTAAAAGACACTTCTTTTGTAGTTGTTCCCAGCGACAGGAGTGCCCTCGCACTCTTGCCCACATTCTCCCACTAAGCTGGTGGAGTCCATACGCCTTCCTTTTTCTCCACTTGAAGGCTTTCCAAGCGAAAGACGTCTTTTTCTTATTTTTGTTTAACGGCGCCATAGTGACCAGGCTCTTCTCTTGTTTGTTTTAATTGCACCCAAAATATCAAAGAGCACATATTTTGTTAATAACATTTTAGAATTTGCGGCACATGACTGCCCAGGCACGGCCCGAAAATTGTTTTGTTTAAACCCGAGCCCGGCCCAGGCCCGAGAAAATGTGCGCTACCCGACCCAAGCCGTGCCCACGGTCCGGGCCGGGCTCGGGCCTTCGGGCTGTCTAGGGCCCGTGCAGTGCCCTAGATGGAAATTAACTTTGAAAAATTTGTATTTATGATATTCAGTAATCAAAAGACATCTTGAGTTTTTAGTTATTGTACAGGCACTGCAAATCTGCGTCAGGTGTGTGGATATGAGTGTTTTAGACTTTTACTTACTCAATGTCTTACGTGGGACAGGCACATTAATTATATCTGCTTTCGTGATTTTCTGGAAGACTGAGATATGTTAAAATAACTTGGAAAAACATCAACCCGGGGAGTTAAAATAACCGCGTACAAAACCCTAATTATACCAATTTTAGAATATGGCGGTGTTGTCTAGGACCCGGATATGAAAGGAGATATTAAGCTGATTGACGTGATACAAGCTAAGTCAACCATATGTTTTAATCGATATTATCATACATTTTCACCTACATTATCAATGCCAGACATTGGAGTTGAAGCCTTAAGTTCGAGACGTGTTGTGGAACGACTAAACCTTATACACAAAATAGTGGGGGAAAAAACTGTGCAGTTGTTTGTAAAGAATTATAATAGTTTCATTTCTCAATCACGCAACCGTAGCTTCCGTTATCTAAATGTTGCACCGGAGATATGATATATCAATAGTTTTAAATATTGCTTTTTAAGAAGGACCAGCGATACTTGGAACATCATTGATGTTCCAAGTAGTCCTAATTGCCCAAGTCCAAAATTTCTTGAACTTTGGCAATTTATATTAGAAATGCACTAGGTTATTGTCGTCATGTGTTGCTGTTTTGTTAACCAATTTATAAACGTTCGTAATGTTTTTTATAAAAGATGCGTACTTCATACTTTTGTTATGCCATATTTACCTGCAATATATGCCTTTTCACTCCTGCAGTGACATTCTTTCAGGTAGTAGTATTCTAAAATAAATAAGTTAATACATACTACATTTAGAGATTTTATCGTGTTAAACCATCCGGGTTTTATTGGATTAAATACCTGCTAGTCTTTTCATTCCTGTTTTTTCTTACTTAATTTATTGTCAAACATGTGAAGGCTGTAAAGAAGTCTATTTAGGAACCCCTTGGGGAAAATACTGACGCAGTTCAAAGAGCGCGATAAGTCACTAATGCAAATTTAACTCCTTCATGAAATACATAACCCACTACCCCCTTTGCTACCCATGATTGGTACCTCACTGGAGAGAAGGTTGACATATGCAGTCCCTTCCACTGAACGGGAAGTGACCTGTGACACTGGCTTGCAGTGTCTGGCTTTTGCTTTGTTTTTATGCTTGAGTGTTTTTGGATTTTATATATGTTTGACAAATACCAAAAGGCTCAATTTGATAACTTGTCTCGGTGATGTTTTGTTTATGAGAGGAGTTTCACTCATGTACTCCATGCATCTCTTGAAATTTCTATGACGATGTTGTCGAAATCGTTTGGCTTTAAAATTTGGCGTTTCAGAATTTAGATACTGTCTCTAACCAGATGTCGTCTCCAGTGTTGCCATAAAAGCCGATACTTTGAGCCACATTGACTGTCAGCTGGATCTCGTAGAAGTCTTGAACGAAAGCCAAAGTTTAGTCTTTCTACCATGAAATGAGCCGAGGACTACAGGGTGCAATAATATGAGCTAGCAGAACACAGCAAGCAAACAGGAGCTTTCAAACTTCTGTAGGGGGCGCCCCTGGCACATTAAGTTGATGTAAGCAAGGCTGAAACATACCACCGGAATTTTTTACACGAGAGATTTGCGTGAAATTGGTAAATGGTGCATCCGCGGTGAAATGCTTTTTTATTGTGTTTGATTAAATGCATTTGAGATTGTTGGCAACATGTCTTTGTGATACTGACGAATGTTGACGCTAAATAAGTTTTTCATATTTTGTTTGCTTTTTAGACTTTACACCTATTTGAAGCTAGGTCAGGCTGTAGCAGCCGCACCATAAACAAAAGCTCGTAGCTTGGACTTTACTTTGAAAAGAGTGTTAGTATACAAAGAGGCAATTCACAGGGGCAGTCAAAAGATACACAAATGAATAAAAATGAGATATGTATTTAACCAATAACTGAATTAATAGATATATGTTACACCTGTTTCAACGACGATGCGTCAGAACTAATACCAGACTCAATGTGCAGAATAATCTACCCTATTTTTGCAGATTTTCAATGCAACAGTTGCTCCGCAATGGATGAAATCAGACCGGTCTGTTCGAATATTGCTCTATTACGGCTCATCGTACCAGGCGAGCCCCACATGATTTTTTTACAGCTCCGCTAACATTTTGTTACAGTAGCTTACATCGCCATTTTCTGTATTCTTATGATAAGAACCACATCCATTATCTTGGCATACTTTAGATGCATCTTTCAATGCACATTGTCTTCTAAAATTACGGGTGAGTGTACCAGTACCAAAAGCCTCAGGAACCATTGCTTCTGCTTCCTGTGTTTTCCGAGGCATGCAGGCTGTTGGAACATTTATAGCCTAGGTCTTTGATTCTATTCTTGCCAATAATGCCAAGCGTATATATTTATGTGCCTTGTTAATATTCGACAAGTTGGACTGTCGACAGAAGCCCATGAGAGACACGATGCATAAAAATAGTTACCATTCCCTTCAATGTGCAGGGTGCGGCCGTAAAAACTTTCACATTTCGCACGCCTAGCAAAATTCGAATTTTAAACGTACATACCTGAAATTGGGCACACGAACGTCGTTTATTACAAAGTTTGTTGCCTATTTTTTTCAGACGTCAACTCGGGAGTAGCGAGTTATTAGAAAGATAACAAAAATGGCAGACGTGCATTCCCTATGACCTATACCTGCCCGTTCGCCGTCTGCTATCTGGCTCGCGACGCCGCTCCCAGGTGGCGCACTGAACGCAAAAACGCGGGAAACACCGCACGAAAGGCTGGCGTCGGGCGAGATAATCGCGTTAAAAAGTAACGACCTACGTTATTTCTAAGTAAAAAGAACACATTACTCTTACCGTTGCCGATAAAAGTTACGCATTATAGTATTGCGTTACATTTTATTTATGTGATTACGTAACAGCCTGTTCTTTTTTTCTTGGAGAAAGCGTTTTTTGGCTTCAGGACAAAACGCGTGGATGTTGGGGTTTTTCAAAAGTGGAATTTTTGCGTGGGTAAATGAGAGGCAAAATCCTAAAGGCACGTGGAATGAATAAATAAAAATATTGACTTGGCACCTATACTTCTTTTAGGCATAAGTCCAGACGCATTTGACGCTACGAGGTCATTGAACAGATCAAGCAGAGTCAAAAGCGCGAAAAACTGGGCCTTTTTAATAATTGGTGTAGCGATAATAGAAAACGTACACAAACGTGCCGAAATCCGTGATGGTGTCCTTTTGATGCTTTTATATTTTTGTTTCAATCAGCTCGTAGTGTCGTCTGCGTGTGGACCTAAGATTAAATAAATATAAAGCACGAAACAAAATTTAAGTCTACTTTTCTAGGTCTTTTGAAGAAGATGTATCGAGTAACGAAGTCACGTTACCCTTTACTGAAAATAAGCAGCGTAAGTACGTTACCCGTTACAGTTTTGGAAAATTAACGAGTTTGTTGCTACGTCACCAAAGAAAGTAATGCGTTTCCGGTAACCCTGTTTCTTGCAACGCGTTACCACCAACACTGCACCTAACATAGCAAGTGTTTAGCATTAAAAAATGTATAAACTTTTTATTGCAAATTCAGTTCTTCGTAGAGAAATATGCATAGTTCTTTGTAGCTTTAGGAGCATCATGCTCATATAAAACATCTATCAGAGATGAGAAAGAGACGAGTCTTCTACTTTATAGGTGGTGTCATCATCACACTGCAGGTTTCCTCATCACAAATGCCAAAAAGGTATGCTCTTGCATATGTCAAAGTATAAGGAAAGTTAAATGCTTCAATACAACCATGCTTCTCTTTTTAATGAAAGTAAAGATGCATTAGTCGTGTTAATTTTTTTTTTTTTTTTTTTGCAGAGAAAGAGTTTGGCCGAAAAGAATTGGTTTGCCTAGTATGGCGCATAATTTTTGAATTCACATTAAAGGGGTACAAAAACGAAATTAGGGAGCTTTTTTTTTTTTGCTTCAACATGACTGTCACGGGTGTGCCACTAGAAGGAAAGAAGAAGAAGTGAAGCAAGGGGGCTCGAGGAGCAGAAGCGGTTGAGATCCTTTGGAATCAGCTGGAGCTTCCGGTCTCGGCGACGCACCGAGCCAAGGAACGAGGTCTCGGCGACGCACCGAGCCAAGGAACGAGGTCTCGGCGACGCACCGAGCCAGAGACGAGCTCTCGGCGACGCACCGAGCCAGGAACGAGGTCTCGGCGACGCACCGAGCCAGGAACGAGCTCTCGGCGACGCACCGAGCCAGAGAACGAGGTCCCGGCGACGCTTCGAGCAAGCCTCGGCTACGCTCCGAGGAACGGGACTCAGCCTGGGACATCGCTCCGCAAGTCCGGCATCCGAGCGCTGAGCACCCAGCCACCAACCACGAGCAAGTGTTCGTGAGTGACTCGACCGGGGACTTACCACTGAGACTGGGACTTACTTATTGACGGTTATACGAAGACGTTATTTTTTTATATCTAGAACATAGATGTTAAGCCTGATAACGGCTGCTTGGCACTACTAGTTATCTTTTTTCTTTCCTTTCTTCTTCTTTTGTAAATATATATTCCTTTATTCTCATCCTCCACTGGCCTTCTTGTCTCTACTGACTCCGCGTACCTCCCCGGCGTGACAAATTGGCGAGCCTGCCAGGATCCACCATCTTTCTATACACTTAATCACGCCGGGTTGGGTGCGGACGGATCAGTGGAGCTGAGTTGGACGTGATGGATGCACAAAGTTTGATTGCGGTAGGAAAAGAGTTGGGCTACCAGGGAGCCGAGCTTAAGAAATGGGTGGAGGAGGAAAGAGAGAGACTTAAGGAGGACAGAGCCGAGAGGGCACGAGAGCGTGATGCAGCAAGGCTAGAACGAGAAGGCGAATGCCTACGATTAGATAAAGAACAAGAGGTACTTCGACTAAAATTAGCTGTACAGCAAGGCGCGGCGGCCAGCCAGGAAGGAAACCATAATAACGGTGAAGGAGAGGCAGGCGGACAAGCACAACGTGGGAGTCCGCACAAGCTAATCCCTCAATTTAAAGAGGGAAGAGACGATTTGGACGCCTATCTGAAGCGGTTCGAGCGAACAGCAACCGGACTAGGATGGCCGCAAGAGAAGTGGGCGACAACTCTTGGATTGTGCCTGACCGGGGAAGCACTGACGGTGGTGGGGCGGCTGTCCCCCGGGGACGCACTGGATTACACGCGAGTAAAGCTGGCCTTACTGCAGAGGTTCCGCTACACAAAAGAGGGGTACAGGGAAAGGTTCAGAGAGGCAAAGCCAGAGGATGGAGAAACAAGGAGGCAGTTTGCCGCCCGTCTAGCAGGTTATTTCGATAGGTGGGTGGAGATGGCGGAAGTAGCAAAGACTTTCGAAGCCCTACGTGATGCGGTCTTGGTGGAGCAGTTCCTAGTAACATGCTCTAGCAAGTTATCAGTATTCCTCAGAGAGCGAGAATGCCGAGACCTGGACGAAGTGGCGTCAAAAGCAGATGTATTTCTTGAGGCGCAGGTTCAGCCCGGCACCAGCAAGCTCAAAGGTGACGAGTCAGCTAAGAATTCGAATGCGGCATCGCCCGGAGATACAATAACTAGTGCAGGCAGAAGAGTGTTGCGTTGCTTTATTTGCAACAGGATCGGCCATAAAGCTGAAAACTGCCGCAGTCGTCCGCCAATGCTTCAAACCCCGAAATGTTGGAACTGTGGTAGGACTGGGCACCGGGCCGAAGGCTGTACGTCCAAACCAAGCGAGAGACATCAAGCGTCATGCTTGTGGGCTGACCCACGGGGAAATAAGTCAGCCGAGATCGATGACGGCTTTGTTACCCTCAGGAACGGAGAGAAAATACCCGTCGTCAATACGGTACTGGGACACCCTCCGAGATTTCTAAGTGAGAATTTGCCAGTTGTGGAGGGATATGTGGGTGGCCGCAGAGTATCTGTATTGAGAGACACTGGCTGCAACACGGTAATAGTTCGCCAAGAGTTGGTCCCAAAGGAAGCGTTGACAGGAACGCTGAATCCGGTGTGTCTCCTGGACAAGACGATAAGATATCTTCCGGAAGCTGAGATTATGGTCCGCACGCCATATTTCACGGGAAAACTAATCGCAAAATGCGTGAGGGATCCTCTTTACGATCTGGTGTTGGGCAATGTACCGCCGATACGAGACGTCAACGATCCAGATCCAAATTGGGAATCAGACAAACAATCGAGTCAAACTGGGGTAATGGTGTCCAAACCTCTTGATGAGGGAGAAAATGGGATGAGAGTGGATCATTCGAAACAAACCCAGGTAACATCCAGACAAGCGACTTTGTTGGGAGATGGCGAAGAAAAGTCCTTAGACACCCCAGGAGCGGTGCAGGCCAAGACGGGTAGGAATCAATCGCTACCACCGCCTCCCGAATTAAGAGTACCACAAGTTTCACTCTTGCATACCACCGCAGAGGAGCTGCGAGGAGCGCAGAAAAATGATTCAACTTTGAATAAATGCTTCGACAGCGTCGGAAAGATCGTCAGAAAGCATAGAGGAAGGACAAAGTATGCATTCTTTATGAGAAGCGGGGTGTTGTACAGAGATTGTACGTACAGCTCCGGTAGAAGAACGGAGCAGTTGGTGCTTCCAAAGAAACTTCAGGCAAGCGGTGATGGCGAGGGCGCATGATTGTTTGAGGTCAGGGCACCAGGGAGTAAAGTAACACCGTGGGGCTAGTGGCAGAAGAATTCATCTGGCCCGGAATGCAAAGTGACGTTAAAAGATATGTTCGCTCGTGCGACATCTGCCAGAAAACGGTGCAAAAACGAAGGACTGGCTAGACCTAGCTTTAGGGACCATGGCGACGGTTTACGCTGCCTATCTGTATGGTAGGACAGTGTCTCGGCCGTCGCCCGAAATCAAGATCCGGAACAAGATACATCTTGGCAATAGCGTAGAATAGGGACGAAGAGCAGGACCGGTAGAGCAGTGAAGCTGCATGCAAGATTACGATTTGTATGTGGAGTATATTAAGTGGGTGTGATAACGTCGGCACAGACTTTTTAAGTCGGATTTAAGACGCATTGGGGTTTCGGAAATGGTTCTTGAATTGTGTAGACGCACTGGTTATTTTTTGTTTTTTGGTGTTGTAAGCTAATCTCTGTGACATGCCAGGGTCGGGGTTCCTTTTTTTTTGTTGATGTATATTGTGTTTTTGTGTTTGTGACTCAACCTGGAGAGTTTATCTCTGTGGCATGAAGTTGTCGTCGTGTGGTACATGTGAACGTGAACAGCGAACCAGGTGGTGCCAGTAAGCAATGCTGCAGTGAACTAAAACGGCCAGAGCGCATGCGAGGCGCGCGCCGTTCCACGGCACCAAGCGGAGCCAACTGAAGACGCCAGGAAGATAGAAGATCTCAAGGCGATCTTCTCAAAAGTGGGGAGGCAGTGTCACGGGTGTGCCACTAGAAGGAAAGAAGAAGAAGTGAAGCAAGGGGGCTCGAGGAGGAGAAGCGGTTGAGATCCTTTGGAATCAGCTGGAGCTTCCGGTCTCGGCGACGCACCGAGCCAAGGAACGAGGTCTCGGCGACGCACCGAGCCAAGGAACGAGGTCTCGGCGACGCACCGAGCCAAGGAGACGAGCTCTCGGCGACGCACCGAGCCAGGAACGAGCTCTCGGCGACGCACCGAGCCAGAGAACGAGGTCCCGGCGACGCTTCGAGCAAGCCTCGGCTACGCTCCGAGGAACGGGACTCAGCCTGGGACATCGCTCCGCAAGTCCGGCATCCGAGCGCTGAGCACCCAGCCACCAACCACGAGCAAGTGTTCGTGAGTGACTCGACCGGGGACTTACCACTGAGACTGGGACTTACTCATTGACGGTTATACGAAGACGTTATTTTTTTATATCTAGGACATAGATGTTAAGCGTGATAACGGTTGCTTGGCACTACTCAGTTATCTTTTTTCTTTCCTTTCTTCTTCTTTTGTAAATATATATTCCTTTATTCTCATCCTCCACTGGCCTTCTTGTCTCTACTGACTCCGCGTACCTCCCCGGCGTGACAAGCCTAGGTAGCTGTAAAACCTCGAAAACATCTATATCTTGTTCAAAAAAAAAAAACTCAAGAAAAAAATAGTTTAAAGTGAATTAAACGATAACCGAAAAGCACCTGGTTGTTGGTTATGAAGCTTCAGTGGAATGTCGTGACGGCATCAGCCTCTGATGGCAGAGCCACTATTTGAAGTAAGCTCACTAGCTCAGATTACATAGCCTAGAACATATTACCAAGGGTTTGGTGAAGAAAGCCAAAATACAGTTGACCATCTGGAATTCACTTTGCCAGCCAATCGCTTCCACTCATTCTTTGACGTCACTAACGTCAGGGGTGATAAACTATATGTTTCACTAAGGCGTGCGAAAGTTTCAAAGTCGTTCTCGCCCAAGAACCCTGACCTCGAAGAGACCCGGGTTTATGTCGGAGAACTGTGCCAATATCCGCTTTAGTGCGCTGCACTTTTTTTGCCAAAGATACGTTCTAAGAAAAAATGTAGCCTAGGTTACCACTTTGGGGTGGTAAATGTTGTGCAAAATATAACAATCCCTAGGGTAAAAACATAGTCAAACGTAGTCAAAAAGCATATAGTCAAATTCGACTACCCCCTAAAGCAGCATGGCGGTCGGTCGGCGACGCTCGAATTCCCCGATAAAGCTTAGCGAACAACGCGGCTCTCCGACCGAGTGAGAAGAATAGATCCCATAGGCCTATTCGACGTTTTCCGAGCGCTATCAGACACTCTAAACGTCCGTTCCCAGACACCGGTATCGTACCTATATCCTCCAAGGACGACAGCGTGTGTGCCGGAATCGCCGCTATCGCCGCCAACGGCTTCTCTTTAGATTGACTGTACATTTACCACCGGCGGTAAGGCTCAGAAACGAGAATCGGTACGCGAGGAATGGGGATGCTGATTTTATTAAACACAATGTACGCTTGTCGTATGCGGCGATGAATTGCTGGGCACTTTAGTCGACACCGATGAAAGGCGTTGCGTTTGCATTCACGCAAGAGCTTTTTTTAATCTCTTTCTTATCTTATCTCTATTGAAGTGGTTATTTATTGGCGCGCGTGTGTGCCTCCACTTTACAGCCCTTGGACACAGAACCAGCATTTAGGTGGCTGAGCCACTGAGTGGCACAACTATAACGATTGTTATCGAACCGAGGAGATTCGGTAACAATCATGTAATGAGGGCAGTGGACCACATACCAGCTGTTTGTAAATCAATAGATACTTGACTGCTCAATATTTAGCTCATTGAATTATGCGGTAGCTTGCGCCAACTAAATAGTATTGTATTAACCGTTAGACGGCTCTAATAAAAACAATTTTTCTAGTTTTAGATTTTACGGGACAGCCATTCATATCACCAGTACATACACAAACACCAACCAACAAACTGAACACGATTACAGGCATATACATGTCAGCAGTTAAACAGGCACAAAAACTCAACACAACACCTACGTGACTATCTACACTAACCACGCTACCAACCCGATTCATATATATGCCTATCATTTTTGGACACGGATTAGGGAAGTGAGTGTCACTATTTACAAGATGACTATAAAACGTATTTGGCAAGTATTATCGGTATGCAAGCGCTCTGCATATTTGAATTGGCACACTAGACACCTCCGTTAATCTAGTGCTTCGAAGGGCAACATAATTAATATGAAAGTATTCGGCAAGAGTAACACCGCACGGTATGCTCCCAATCAGTTTCGGTTTCAGATTCACGCTGTGATAAGCTCACTTAAGCCATGTTGCCCCATGCTCGTTACGGCGTGTAATTGCAGCACCAGTTACAACAATCTCTGCATTTTAGTAACCAGGTGGTTTAAGGTAACAATTCTTATTTCTCTGTCGTCCAATTCGTTATTTTTCTCTTAAGTTTAGTGCTTGAGAATAGGTGTTAATTGTAGCGTGAGAACACTGGCTACGCTTTCTCGTGTTGGTCGAGTGGCCGATGAGTCGCCCTACTCTCTCCACCTCAAAAGTCCCTAAATTGAAGATCAAGCACTTATAGAAAAAAGTATTGGGGTACAATTAGATTTAAAAAAACTAGGATAGCCGAGTTTTTTTACGTACTGCGTTGAAAAAAGATATACACTACTTTCAATTTTTTTTTTAATTTTTCAGTTATCAAAAGTATTTTGTGGGTACTTTTGAAACAATTTGGAAATATTAATCTAAAAATGAGTCTTTTTCCAGTGCTGGTCTATCAAACTATAAGAATTATAGTAATTATACTTTCTGAAGCCAGAAACACTCTTGTAGCCTTCTTAATGGCACATTTGTATAAAACAAATAAAATCAATAAACGTACGTGAACACAGTAACCTTTGACAAAATATTTTTATGTGTGCATTACAAACATATTAAATAGAAGAAAACATGCAACACTGCAATCATTTCACCGTTCTAGAAAAATCTCTGAAAATATATGTAGCAAAAAGGAATATTATTTATATCAAGCAAGAAACGGGGCCATAGCTACCACAATTTCAAAAATGAAACAAGTATGAGGAGGGACATAAAATTAACACAGTGAATTTCAGGAGAACGGGGCGTTCGTAGCATCCACTTCCGCCTCCAGCAGCGCTTAGTCGCACCCTTTCTGAGTCAGTTTGACGACCGGCGCCATCTACTAAGGATTTAGTGGAATGTTGTGAATTTTATCTCCTCGCGCATCAAAATCACTTATCGTTTTTTGCAATGCCTGATTTGAAGGACCTTACACATTCACAAAACGATTTCCTTTCAAGACTTCTTCCTCACGGGCAAACAGAAAAAAGTCAGACGGGGCGAGCTTCTGAGAATACGAGAAGTGGAGAAGCGGTGTCGTGCAATTTTCGCTCAAAACTAGTTGCACTGAAAGGAGATATGTGCTGGGGCATTGTCGGCACGGAACTTACAGTCCCCTTTCCCTCACATTGGGGCGTTTTTCCCTTACTGACTTTCGCACGCGTCGAAAAAATCCCAGGTAAAACAAATGGTTTACAGTTTCCTCAAGAGGAAGAAAGTCTGAGCGACCAATGCCCAAATTTTTCGATGTTATCATAAGTTGAAGAGGTGGAGGGTAGCCCTAGCTGAACGAGGTTTGTCGTCCACCGAAAATTCACCGGCCTTAAAGCTTTAGAAACAACTCGTATACTTGCGATTTCTTGTTAGCATCTTCTTTGTAAGCTCTCTGAATCATTACAAGAGTTTCTGCCGCCCGTTTTCTCAAAGAAAAGCAAAATTTCACGACCGCAATCTGTACCTTCTTATCAAACGTTGCAAAAAAAAAAATAGTTACGATTATGAAGCCCTTGGGAAAACAAATGTATAGCACACAATGCCGGTTGGCCAACTCACTCGGAAAGGGTGCTGCTAAGGGCTGCTAGCGGCAGAAGCTGGTACTACGACTTTCAGAAATTCATTCCTGTTAATTTTGTATCCCCTCGTAAAGTTCACTGTGCCAAGCGCTTTCAGTATATACCATGTTCGAAAAAAAAACGATAGCAATCAGTCATTTATGTTCAATAGACCTTATGCGAAATTGCTTGCTGATCTGCGACACTGAGAGTGTCACCATTTTAATGTTGACAAGCTTCGTCCATACCGAAGCACGGAAAAGACAGCGGAAAAACCCCACAGGCAGTGTGCCATGGCGAAGCACCTGTGCTGCCGCCTTCCGACCATGGACTGTGGATGAACAGTTTAAACAACCCACAAAAACTGTCTGACAAAACTCTCAGAGGCCTATGCACTTTGGCGACAATCTCGTGCAGGCAGCGGAGCCAGTCCTACGCCTTCGCTGTGGAAGTTTACACAACGCGGGTTTTTACCAGCGTGTGTACAGGCCTTCGAGAGTTTCGTGAGGCAGTTGCATTATGTTGTTTAAACTGTTTGTCCCTAATTCATGGTCCGAATGTGGAGAACACAACTGCCGCGCCATGGCGAACTGCACGTATGGTTGTCTCCGATGCCATTACTCTGCTTCAATACCGACGACGCTTAAGAACGTCACCATTTCTTGGGAAAAAAAGAGTATAATTACATCAGACTCCTTGCCGAACTCTGACGCAGCATTTGTTCTTGATACGAGCCAAGCCAATTCATGCCGAATGATTGTACAGCCCTCGTATCCAATTCATGCTCAGAGTGTGTACCCAAACAATGGCCGACTTAGACAATTGGTGTTGCAGCTACTATACTTCGCTCACCTCTAGGCTGCGTACTCGTTAGACCAATTATACGCCTCTTTCGCCAAATCATCACGCTCCCGTCATATACACGCGCGGAGAGCTGCGTCAGGTGATAAGAAGGATGTCGCTGATTGGTCCGGCAGGGCATGTAGCTGCCACTGGTGTCACAGCTTAAGAGTAAACAGAGTCTAAATGGTGCACACTTTTGAAAAGGGTATATTAAAGGGTAGCTGACAAGTTGCCGGTGGCTGCGATAAAATATTAGAAGCACAAACTGCAATATTCACTTATCTCCTATCAATTTTTATAATACCTAGCCTTGGTTCTTGTAATGGGCAACAGTTCATCCCACCGCTGCAACCATGTCATGGCCGAGACAAGTTAACGATGACAACTGGCTTATTGCCATTTGTCATTGTCAGATTTCGTGGTCTTATGGGCTGCCACGCTGGTCGCATCGTGTACATGATCGGCCTTGTCTGCTAACCCTCTTCCTGTCTTTTTGCTGGTGCTGGCCACATGACGTGCTGCACTCGGCGGTAGGCTCGGTGTTGCCCACAGCAGTTCTAAATCAGTATAAAAAAGGAACAGATTGAGATATCTGCAACAATGTAGCAAAGAGAAACAATTTAGGCTCGCTTGACATAATATTTTTATTGATTTGACGTAGCAAAGCACACACAATTTTGAAAATTTCACTGTCTGAACCAACAAGTACGCCCCACCAAAGGATTGAGGATTCATTTCCACCACCTGGCCAAGGCCTGACGAGCATCAGAAATCTCGTTACATCCTAAAGTGGGAATATCTGCAATTTCAGTCTCCCGAGTTAACAACCGCTGAAATTATGACATGCTATTTTTGCTATGATCACCATCAAAAATCTATGAGTTCATCGTACAAACTCAAACTTTCGGAGTGATAACATGCAACTATGCCTATGTCTCCTGCTGATGCGCCTAAAACCATGAATTGCAATACCCAAAAAAAGGACTCAAATTTTGTTGTTACTTATCATTTGAACCATTCAGTGATAATAAGATTAAACTACAAAGATATACAAATTCATTAAAAAAGATGTTTTGTATCTATCTTGAATGAATTCAAATAGTTTTATTATAAATGTTTTATTCTTGCAAGCACGCCGCACACAGTCATCGAAATGTGACAAAGATATCTTGCGATATTTTGGATGCGAGACACCTCACCACGGCCATCGATAGCATGGCTGCAAGCGTGCCAGTTGACGACGTGACGAAATGCTTTGCAAGGAACAATGCATTCGTATCAATTCATATAGGCCAGCCCACCCTCAGGGCAAATGCTGCTTTCTAGACGTGGTAGACACAGCGCATCTGAGAGGATGCCGAGGATCACACCGTCCACACTGTAGAGCAGTCATGTCGCACGAAGGTAGAGGGCTGCCGTGAGCACACCAAGGTACCGGGTTTGCCGAGGCAGTAGAGACAGTTTTCTTGACGAGTGCTCTAGGCCCACGTTTCGTAATGACGCACTGTGCCTATTCTCATGGGCCCTTCACTAGGTATATACCTCGAGGTGCGCGAGAAAGATGGTGCAAGGTAAACACAGAGAGTCAGTCAAGCAGCACCAAAGAGGACCTGCACTCTTAGAAAAAAGGTATCGATACTTATTTTTAAGGAGAGGAACAGTCTTGTAACCTATGTTCCTTTAAAAAGGGAGAAACTTTCGTCCCTGAAGCAGGGTGCAAAGTTCCTCCGTCGCTGCACCTCAATATGGCGGCTCGGAATCGGGCAAATCGAGCTCAGTAAGGCTTAACGAGGACGCTACGTCTCTTGTACGGGACGAGAGGAGCAGGAAATAAAAGCGTAACACGAGCTTTCCGCGAACTGTGCTTATTTCCGAAGCCCAGATTTCCCCCGCAGGTACAGAAACTTGCGTTTCAAAAGTAGTTACTCAGTCTTCTCTTCGTCAGCACTGCGATGTTAAACAGGAGACAACCGATGCCCAATTACTTCGCGCACTTTACGTCTTACCGTTGCTGTTCCGCGAGTCACGATTCCTTCGTCAACCACACATCACGGAGGAACGGCAGACCAATCCGCGAAACCAAAAGCCGCTCTCAAAGAACAAACTCGAAGCCGCTGTTTATCGCGTAGCGTGAAAGAAGGTTAAATCGCTTACCACCAGATGGCAGGGTCAAACAGAGTAACCGAAGGAAGTAGCGGTCCAGCTTGTGACATCGCGGATTTTGGACAAAAATAATGCGAAAAGGCGGAACGAAGAGTCCCTAGTGGCACGTCGACAGGCTAAGGTGGTATCCCAATCAAGCTGGTAAAGAATTTGGGTCCTAAATCTAAGGCAAAGCTAAGAGACGTAGTGAGCACTATGATAACAAAAGGAAATATTCCAGATGAATGGAGGCTTAGTAGGATGAGTATGATATATAAGGGAAAGGGAGATAAGTCTGATATTAGGAATTATCGTCCCATGACCGTGACACCAGTTATTTACAGGTTGGTAATTCAGATTATAATGAACAGACTGGAGAAATGGGTAGATTGCGAGGGCATGCTGGGCGAGTTACTGAACGGGTTTCGGACACGAAGAAGGTTGGAGGACAATATGTTTTCTCTAACAGAGTGTATAGAAATAGCGTAAAAAGAAAACAGACAGCTCTGGCTGGCATTTCTGGATATCAAGGGTGCTTATGACAATCTGAACTAAAGGAATCTGTGGAACATAGTAGAGAGCTTAAACCTAGATGAAAAACTAACAGCAATACTAAGGAAAATTTACAAAGAGAATGCGGTGATTATAACATGGGAAGCAAAGACAACAGGGAAAATAGAGATAAGACGAGGCCTTAGGCAGGAGTGCTCGTTATCGCCTTTGCTGTTTATGTTGTATCTGAGAGGATTGGAGGATAGACTTGAGAGAGTGGGCTTGGATACGACCTTCGTACAGCAAGCTAGGCCGAAAAATTCAGCAATCCTTACCGGGATTGATGTATGCGGATGATATCGTACTAATGGCTAATAACAGGATAGATTTGCAGGAATTATTGAGCATTTGTGGTAGGAAACGAGAGGAATTAGGTTTAGAATTCAGTAGCGAAAAAGTAGCAGTCATGATATTTAACAATGATGAAGTTGGGAGGCTGAAGATACAAAATATTACAGTTGAGAGAGCTAGTAAATAAGTATCTAGGAGTATGGATATATGATGGTGCAGAATATCTCAGTGAGCATGAAGAGTATATAATAGGTAAGGGCCACAGAAATGCAGCTGTAATGAAAAATAGAGCACTTTGGAATTACAACAGGTATGAGGTGGTGAGAGAGATTTGAAAAGAGCGTCATAGTGCCTGGCTTAACTTTTGGAAATCCAGTGATATGCAGAAAATCTGAAGTGCATGCAAGACCAGAAATAAAAAAGCGCGGAGTAGGTGGGCTGGCTTTGGGGGCACATTACAAAACGCCAAACCAGGGAGTACAAGGAGACATGGGATGGGCGTAATTTGAGGACAGGGAAGCTGTGAGCAAGATAGGCTTTGAGGATCGGTTGAGGCAAATGAATGGGGAGCAATGGGCACGAAAGGTTTCCAGCTCACTGCACATACGGAAGGTATATACACAAAGCTGGACACAGCGCACTAGGAAATTAAGAGGAAAGCTTTTAGGTTATAGAGGGGTTACGGAAGAGCAGGTATCAGTTAAGAAGAAAGTTAAGGCCACAGAAAGCGATCGGTGGCTAGACGACAATGCCGACAAAGACGGCTCTGGAAAGCTATAGATTAAACAAAACAGTTATTGTCGAAGAAAGCATTTATGACAATTCTAGGGGAAGCTCATTGTTGTTTGAGGCAAGGACAGGTGTTTTGCGAACCAGAACATACAGAGCGGAGTACCAGGAAAGTGGATACAGTGTGCGCTGCCTGTGGAGAGGAGGACGAGACGGCTCAGCACTTGATACTCTACTGTAAGGGGCTTCACCCTATGCCTACCGAAGACAACGTAGATTTAATAAAGTCATTGGGTTTTAAAGACAGCGAAGCAAAAGTGGATTTAAAGGCAGTAGAGATTACCAAGCAAAGATTAAGTGAATGATGGCAGAAAGCAGAGAGAAAACTAGGCATTTTCTTATTAACTAATGGCAAGGGGTTTTTATAGCCTCACTTTCTTTTCAGTGCGGAGTGAATAAAGCTTTCACATTTAAATATTTTAAGCAAAATGGCTAGGTGGCGTAAGCTACCCCTATCCAAAAGGGCTCAGCCGGATTAGTCCATCCATCCATTGCAAGTAGCTAGGCTAGGTGGGCGGTAGGTACCGCCCAATTCATTTTGTACAAAAGAGAGTTTACTTTCCTCGCGCCACCACTGCGCTTCGGGATCTTGGGGAACCTCTATTATACACACATGTGGACGCATTACGCACACTACAGGCATCAGCTGAATATTGATTGAGCGCATACAACGGCACACTAAGCCAATCACTACACCCGAGCTTTGCGCTTCCATCTTTTATAGCAGTCATTCTGAACGTACGGAATTTCTCGGTGACTGCCTAAGCAATAAAAATATTCCCAGCATGTTGATTTTTTTTCCAGCAATGTCATACCTGTGAGAATATTTTGAATGGCTCAGGGGATGAATCCCTTAATAAAGAGAAAACGCTCGATCATGGCGTAATTATTTTAAAGCCAATAAATCAAGCAGCTCTAAGGCGGTTCCAAGCCAAGAGTTTGTTTCCCCGCACGGCACGTCGTAGCCAGGATTTCTATTGGAGTTTTTTTCTTTCTATTTGTGCTCTTCGCGCACAGCTGCAATTGCCTTCGTGAATTAATTTATGTCGACCGGAAATTAACTTACGAGAAACAAAAATGTTTTGGTTTTATAATTAATGCATTGCAGGCACTGAGCTTGAGAGAGTAAAAGAGCATAAATACTTAGGCTTATTATGAACTCTTGATCTAAAATGGAACACTCACGTTGATAACGTATGCAACAAAGCTAATAAATCACTGTGGTACCTTCAACGAAACCTCGCTATTGCAACTCCTGAAATAAAAAAAATCTGGCTTTTATGACACTGGTAAGACCCGTCATCGAGTATTCTAAAATTGTATGGGACCCATATGCCGTTACAAATTGCAATAAGGTGGAAAAAATTCAGCGACTCGCATCCAGGTTTATTTTTAATAAATACAGCCATGTTCATACCCCCACAAAGCTATGTGAACTCGCCAATCTTCCTACATTTGAATGAAGGACGAAATATGAAATATTAAAATTTTTCAGATTATTCATAATTGCGTGAAGATACAGAAATCTCAGCACATTGAAATTCGCTCCACCGAATTCTCAAGACATCGTCATAACATAAATATTCCTAATCCATCTGTAAAAACTACTGCTTTAAGTACAGTTTTCTTCCGGGGGCTTTAAAGAATGGAATATGTTACCTGATTCCGCTGTGTCATCTATGTCACTAAATGAATTTCTGGAGCGAATCACTGATGTTGTTGTATGTGCTACAAATGAAAACCCTTATAGCTTGTGTAAAAAAATGTTTCAAAACTAAGGAGTGATCCGTTCCGTAAACTGCCGAAATTACGAATCGTCTCAATATACTTGTGACCTTTGTGTATGCTTGCATGTAAGCATACATGTTTGTTTTGTTGTCTTTTTTCCACCCCTGTAATAGCCATGTGCAAGGGCTGGCAGTATCAATAAATTAACTTCGATCAACTCGAATGCAGACAAAGCCGCGACTTGCGGCAGGTGTTAAGTGTACGGAACTACACTGTGGCGAGCTCAAAAACTTTTAGCACTCATCCCAGCGCGCCACTTGGAGGGCATTTTCTCCAGGAACCGTAGTATGTTTAAACAGCAAAATAAAGGATAGCTTGCGTTTCGATTTTACCTACTATTCTTTTTAATGCTAAAATTCCTCACTCTAATTATACGCCCTTTCCGTCATAATTTCGTACTATTTCGTTCTTTCTCCGGAGCACTATTGCTCTCGGGGAGAAGGCAACTGACAGTCACATTGGTCATTGTACGACAGGAGCTTACTGTTGAGATTAGCGTTCCAACATGACTATCCGCACGTCGATCGATTGCACGTTATCCCTCAAGTATTAACTTCTGTGGGCTCGAACAACACAATACGATAAAAAATAGCGTAGGAAATGTTCTTGATTTGGCACTTTCGAATATACCGATTTTAAAATTAAGTACTGCTTTCGATCCCCTTGTACAGATCGATGTTTTTCACCCACCTTTTATTGTCCAGTTTTATCTTCCCTTCAGGTCGCGAGTATCATGTATGCCATCTAATTATTGCTTTTCGAAAGGTGATTATATGAGTGTCTATAGGTTTATCGAAAATTTTGACTGGTGCAATGTTCTTGCTATGTCGGATGTTGATCGCGTTAGCGAGACGCTTACCTCGGTTGTTAAAGATGCTATCGATAGCTGTGTGCCTAAACGCACGAACAAAATTTCTATATATCCTAACTGGTTTTCGAAAGAACTTAAGGTATACCTGCGCAAAAAAGAACACTTTCACAGACTCTTTAAAAATACTGGTTCTACACTTTGGTACACCAAATTTAGTATATATCGTGCTTTAGCAAAAAAATTGTTCAAGCGTGATAAACGCCTTCACCGTGATAGCGTAGAAAATAGCTTGAGTCGTCGACCTAAAATGTTCTGGCAGTTTGTAAAACACCACACCCGCGATATAAGTCAAGGTATCTGTTTACGTGATGATGTAGTGAACACTCCTGCTTATCATTCATCGCCTGATGAGGTTTCAAATATTTTCGCCGACTATTTTAGCAAATGTTACTCTAGCTGCCACCAGTCCTTCCAGCCTGGCGACGATAAGATAAGCTGTCATGACTTCTTGCATTCTGTACGAGTGGATCATGTCGAAATAGCGGAGGCGATAAGAAAATTGAAACCGAAGTTTTCGAGTGGTGTTGACGGTATACCGAGTTTTATTATCAAAGGATGCGGTGATTTGTTTATTCCCATTTTAAAACACATTTTTAATCTTTCACTGAGTTCTGGTGTGTTTCCATCACTTTGGAAGAAATCAGTTATTGTTCCGATTTTAAAGAGTGGTGATGCCTCGGTTGTTACGAATTATCGTCCTGTTTCTCTGCTCTGTGGGTTTTCCAAGGTTTTCGAGATTGTTGTACATACCCGGATGCTCTTTTATTTCCGTCAAAAATTAACACCTTTGCAGCATGGTTTCCTCAGTGGTAGGTCTGTCCAGACCAATTTGTGTACTTTTCTAGATTTTTGCGCTCCATGTGTTTCAAATAGGGGGCAAGTTGACACAATATACTTTGATATGACCAAAGCTTTTGATAAGGTCAGTCATAAATTGCTCTTGCATAAATTGTTTTTATATGGTCTATCTCCAAAGTTATGTGAGTGGTTCCAGAGTTACCTGTCACTTCGCCCGAATTCTGTTCGGGTTGTTGACAGTTATTCCTATAGTTATTTTTCAACGTCAGGTGTTCCCCAGGGGTCGATCCTGGGGCCTCTCTTGTTTTTAATCTTTATAAATGATATAGTATCTTGTGTCCAAAGTTCCCAGTTGTTACTTTTCGCGGATGATATCAAGTTGTTTAAAATGATTCACTCTCCTGTAGACTGTGATATCCTACAGCGTGATGTGTCTTGCATCTCTCAGTGGTGTGAACAAAATCTATTATTGCTTAATCCTGCTAAAACAAAGGTCCTATCTTTGTGCCGACGCCATGTGCTTTTTAATTTTACTTATCATCTCGATATCATGCCCATTGAACGTGTACTCTGTGTGAAAGATCTTGGAGTGTTCATTGATAGTGCATTGTCTTTTAGAAATCATGTATCTTTTGTGGTTGGAAGTTCAATGAGAGTGCTGGGAACCATATCACGTTTGACGAAGAATTTCAGGAAGCCTTATTGTTTGTTACAACTTTACAAATCTTTAGTTAGGTCACGACTGGAATTTGCTTCGGTAATATGGAACTCAATATCTAAAACACAAGCCATGACCATTGAACATGTTCAGAAAAGACTGATTCGTATTGTTTACGATAGGTACTTTGAAAGGCGCTGCTATTATAACTATGAATACATACTAAGGTCATTTTCGCTTACACCTTTGTCTGACAGGAGAACAATTCATGACTTCGTATTTTTGCATAAGGTTGTTAATGGTGTCATCGACTCGCCACCACTGCTCAGCAAAGTAAATTTTCATGTTAACTTTCGCAATACCAGACATCTCGTATGCTTTGACGTTCGTTCACCATGTTGTACTTCACCGCTTTCTCGGATTCAGACATTGTATAACAGCATCGCTCCTGTTCACCTAGATTTCTGTACATCTATTTCATTGTACCGCCTTCAGTTGAATAGCCTTGCAATTTACTGATAACTTTTTTGTGATGGTATTATGCTAACGTGTTTCTAGGGTCGTATTAGTGCACCAGAGAAGACCACTGTGGTTGTTTCTGGGCACTGAAAATAAAGACATTATTATTATTATTATATTAAACTTTTTAATGTAAAGCGGAATGTCAACCTGTGACACCCCGCCCCCTCCGATCACGGCCCGACCAGCGGCATCAATGCCCGACAGTTTACGTCATCTCATCTTGTTGTTACGCGAACACACTGATACGCGAACACACGGTCACATCGGCGGTAATTCCAGTCTTCTGTTCACAACCCACAACACTGTCATCACGTTGTTGCTGCTATGTTGCTGACACGCACGAATACAGAACCACGTTGAACGCCGGTTGGCACTCGGCACGGGAAAACAGAACCGAACTCAGCACGGAAGGCACCCAGGCAGCCGGCAGCGAAACCTGCCTTGTCTTGGACGCAGTTCCTGCAATATTCATAACGTCGAAAACGTTGACATATAACCCGCGTGGTTCCGCTACTGTTGTTCTGCGTGGGTTCACAAACCGGAGACGGCCATCTTACCCGCTGTACGTAGCGCTGCTGGCACTGCTCCGGAACTTCGCTGTTTGTAGCGGCTTCGTTTGCTCTTTTGATAAAATTAGTCGTAAAAACCTCAATCCCACCAAAATGTTCGGCACGTTTGGAGTAGAACACAGAGTTACAGGTGGCCTTCGCTGCCGCTGAAGCTCAATCAACTGAACAACATTTATTAAACAACATGCGCGACGTGCTTGAAAAACGAAACCGAAAGAAGATGAGTCGAGAGGGCGAAAGCTCTCTCCCGTCTGCCTGGAGAAGGAGAAAAACGTCTCGGTCCTCCCTTCTCATCTGTCCGCTTGGGGGCACGTCCATAGAAGGGAGGAAGACGCGCCGTTGCTACCTTTTCAATTCATTTTTTTATTAGAGTGTGGAAGAGTACATGGGTTAATCCAGCTTTTACACCAGAGAGTCCCAAGCAAAGCTGGGCATTGAGTGAAGTCTTTGCAGAATCACGAAGGGGGACCAGACAGGCCTCCCGTAATGCCCGTCACAAAAAACTGCCTACCGCATACTATTGAGTAGTAGTAGGCAGAAATTGGGATATAGTCTTTCCTCGAAATGAGCATCAGGCGCTTTCTATAGTCCCGGATGTTGCTTAGCGTATTGTGAAATGACAGCCCAGGCACGTTCGTTGCCACAAATACCACGACAGATGCTAAAAACAGTACATAGAATAGAAGAACGCACGAGAAAGGCTTGTTCACATCGTTCACATATTCTTCTTGTAGGAGGAATCGGCGCACAATTGCCGTCATAGCTGGCTATCGGCAACGGAGCGGGCGTTATTAGTATACAGAAAGTTATGCTTTATGGCAGATATTCAGGCATGTCAGTCATGAAGAGCGTTGCAAACACCATCCTCTGGTACCGCGGTGTATACTAAGATATTTGAAGGGGCTGCGCAACCATTTTGAGACTTCGGCCAATTAACCGCGGAAATTAATCTGCGTCACCCTATTGAAAAAACCAGCACAAGCTGGTCCCAGCATCCCAGCTTCATGCTGGGTTATTGCCCCAGCATGCCCAGCACAAGCTGGTCCCAGCATCCCAGCTTCATGCTGGGTTATTGCCCCAGCATGCCCAGCACAAGCTGGTCCCAGCATCCCAGCTTCATGCTGGGTTATTGCTCCAGCATGCCCAGCTTGCCCTGCCGGTTGAGCTGGTTGGATGCTGGGTCGTGCTGGGTGAATGCTGGGCAAATGCTGGGTCATGCTGGGTGAACTGCTCATGCTGGTTAGGCTGGTGTACTTCCCCACCAGTTTCACCAGTTTAAATGAATACACAGGATAAACAAGCCAAACTCTTTAGAAAAGCCAGCTCGGCATCTAATTTATTATTTTCGTATTCGTGGTCTGCTCACATGAGCTCAGATGCTACACATCCACTGCGCTGACACAGTACTAACCGGCGCACAAACACTGGTTCTCGGTGCGAAACAAACAATACTATTAAAACTAGATTGCTTATCTCTCAACACGAAAAATACTAGACACACGCCAAAAACAGGCAATAACAATAAAAAAATACTACCCGGATGAGAGAAGCGAACCTGGGTCCCGCCCGTAATGGGGGCGAAGCGTCCTCTTGCGTAGTCGGCAGAGGCGAGGAAATCCGTGTGGCTTGGATAGCATTGGCGATACTCCTCGGCACCACCGTCATTCACGAGCACACAGATGTTCGAAGACACCAAACGACGCCTCAGTCGGGGCATCCGACTTCTTCCCGCGCTGAACGGACTGCCGCTCGCTGTCTCCTCAAATCCCGCTTCGCTTGCACCGCCGTTCAAGTAGTCGCCAAACAACGCGCACACAGCCGTCCCTTCGAAAATCTTCCCAAGATAGCCAAACGTGTCTCAAATTCTCCGCTCCTACCACTCTCCCTCTCTCTTTCTTTTTTCGCACACAAAGGAAGCTCGCAGCGTGCCTGAAGCGCCCGGTCGTCTACCAAAAACGAGAGGACAAAGAACAGGACGTGGCATCGTCCCCACCCCAGCCGACCTTGGCGCGCGCGCTCCCGGCAATACCAGTTCGACAAGCTCTTGCCGACCTTGGCGTGCGCGCTCCCAGCAAGACCAGCTTGGCCAGCTTGAACCAGCTTGGGTCAGATTCAAAACCAGCTCGAACCAGCATGACAAGCTTGAACCAGCTTCATAACCAGCTTGAACCAGCTTCATAACCAGCTTGCCCAGCTGCAGTACCAGCTCGAACCAGCTTAAACCAGCATGACCAGCTTCAACCAGCTTAAAAACCAGCTAAACCAGCTCGAACCAGCTTAAAAACCAGCTAAACCAGCTCGAACCAGCTTAAAAACCAGCTAAACCAGCTTGATTTTCTTGCTGGTTTTTCCAATAGGGCACCTATAAAACGAAAAACAGAAAACCGCATTTTCTTCCGAGCGCTAGTTCTTATTTTAAAAAAAAAGAAACAAATCGAAGGTCGCAGTGCCTCTCAACTCCCTACGCGACTTTCGAGTGACGTACTCTGGAGGTTCACGTGGTGTCCCCTTGGGCACTCTCTTTAGAAACCCAAGCCGCTTCCTCCGCGATTGACGACTTAGAAAGGATTAGCCTCGTCGAAGGTCGCGGTGAGCGATGGACACAAAGGACGGTTCGTCACGGGGCTGACGGCGAGTGCAGCAGCGGAGGGGGACAGGGTTTGTTGACTTCCGCGTACCTCCAGAGACGCCGTCATTTTAGTTCCCGTAGCCGCCACGGGCGGCTGCAGATCGGCAAATAATTCGTTTTTTGCTTTGCAATTACGCAGCAGAATACCAGTTTTTCGGGGAAAGGTGACGCGTTTTTGGTCACTTGGGCTTGCATGAACAATATAAAAATGCAGTATGGCAATTCTTTCAACGTTAAAACCGTTGCACAGCCCCTTTAAGATCATGTAAGAATGTCCAAGGTATGTGCCCAGTTTTGTTAAATACCTTTGGTGAAAGTTCGGGTGAGCTGGTTAGATAACTAACAATGCTAAACACGGCTTCACACATATTTCCTGCACCACTGGAAAGTTACGAAATATTGATCGTAGACCGCTCACACACAAAGCAGATTGAAGTATCGGCCGAGACCACAGTGGAAGCCCAGCGCGATATCTTTGGTCAATTTGGACAACCAAGGACACTGGTGTTTGACGACAGACCCCAATTTATTCGAATTGTTTTCTAACAGTTCTTACAACGGCCATGTACAGCATTCCACTACCACTTTGTACCAGACGCAGTTCAACGGTTTAGTCATGCATGCGATATGTAGAATCAAGGGGGGCATTCACGACGTTCAGCCTCGCAGCCTTGGAACAAAGCTTGCAAGCACTTCCCCAATTTTGTAGCAGTTCCGCTGCTGCAGAACCTCAACCAAATATAGGAAGTTCTCCTCTGGACTGTTATTCCGCTAACACACCTTTTCTCTGACCGATTTTGATTTTTGACTATATTCATTTGCGCTAGTCCCCGGATGAGAAAGGCAACCATCCTTTTGGTGCGGGACAGACTGTGTGAACCCGCAGGTTTGGCCTATGGTGGATTCCTGGAGTTGTCTGCTCACTTGATGATGTATGAATGACAACAGTAGGCACTCCACAAGAGGATTGCACCAACAGCATGCGGATCAGCCCTGGACACGGCTTCCCCACTAGTGAACCAGCCTGCGAGTAGTAATTTTTGACGCAGAGGCATACAATATTGGTGGTTCAGTGGTTTAACGATCATGCTGCTCCTTGGCAGCAGAAGACATCCAAAAAGGGCTGGTAGAGCGGCCAGGAGATAGGGCGCCCTGACGAAAGGCAAGTACTGGCAGGGGTTCACGGTCAGCGCGGACCCCATCGGCGACAAATCAGAGGTGATTGATTTTTAGCTTTATGTTTAATAAATTATAAGGGAGAACATCAAAACTCAAACCGAGAACGGCAAAAGTGGCGCGAGCTGAAGTTCAAGCTTGCGCTCAAATTAGTACAAACAGAGTCCGAGACGAGCAAACACTTGTAAAATAAATTGTAATATTCTCCATTCCAAATCTTTTTTTTTTAAACAAAGCCTTTAGAGATACACAAGGGGTACAGACTTAAAACTTAAAATATCCCCGAAACACATCTAAATGGTAAAATATGATCCATGATATCCGTAAATGATGATCACACGCTTTTATTTTCAGCAGATGGTTATATTTGTTGTACCAACCGAAGGATTATAGAGAGCAATTTAAAATTTCCCATTGAACAGGCGCCATACGTCACGGGACATGTTCCCGTGACGTCACGCTCACAACGTCATGGGCCCATACATGGCCAAGGGTACTGTAATTAGGATCGTCGTAAATAGGTGGCGCCAGCTTTATTGTCAACGCGTTGCAATCCCGCCAGGTGGAATTCCCCGAGGTATGATGTACTTAGAATTGAGTTGCGCAAAGCGCCGCTCGCTTCTGCGCGCCTCCATCGGTCACGCCGATGGAGGCGCCCAGTGTGCCAACGAATACGCAAACACAGACACCGAATGCAATACCGGCAGAAATACCTTTATTACGATGTACAAACATTAGTCACAAGCATTTCACCGGCGGGACTATAATGCTTTTACAATCCTACACATAAGCTGTCTTAAGTGTCTTCGCCGTGTTTTTTTTTAGCTTCACCAAAATAGAATAATGTGAAATAAATTTATTAATGTAATTTTCACTGCGTGTTTATGTGGCTCGGCGAGTATTAGCTGGGAATATAAACATGACTATTATTGAAATAATTACCTCAAACTCGTTAATTACTTTTTTATTTATTGCAATTACGACAACTGGTTATAATACACACATTGAGGCGGTCTTATGTCAAGACTGTTCAATTTTGTAAAGTTCACGTAACCAGCCCGGTTTCTGCAATATTCGCAACCGAATTTTGCACATTTATCCGGTTAAAGGGCAACTCCGGTGCATACTTTCGATTTTGGGATTATGACTGTTTTAGTGCAGTCAGCGTCCCTGAATTGCAAGGTGTAATTGTTTTCTCGTTATTGTGCGTAGTGTTAAAGATATCGACGCATCAAAGTTTTATTTGGGGCGCGGCCAACACAACCGAAACTAGCCGTTCGAGGCCCCGGCAACACTGGAAATAGCCGATATGTGAACGTCACGTCAGGATCGTTCTCGTTCAAAACGAGTACGCAGGCCGAGGCGGCACCTACCTCTGTTGCGCAAGCCGTCTAAAAGATAGGAGGTAAGCTGATTTTGTTTTAATTCTGTATAGGTGGTAGTTATTCAGCATATGTAGCAAGAGTTAGTGCGTATACCCAAAAGCTAGCGACAGGAAAACCTGTGAACTCGTACGGTGCCGTACTCGGCGGCCGCCGCCCGTGCGTGCGCTAAGCCATCCTCGTCGCTTGTATACCCAAAAGCTAGCGACTGGAAAACGAGTGAACTCGTTCGGTGCCGTACCCGCCGGCTGTCGCCGTGTGTGCGGTCTTCCGTACTGGTCGCTAGGCCTAAATTGTTATCGGGGCTCCGTGGATGGAGCGGCGTTGCTCGACGCCGCGCTGCCAGTGACGTGCAGTACTGGGGGCCCTCTCGCTTTCGCGCTGCGGGTCAGTCAAAGACACAAAACTTTGAGGCTCTCCGGGGCGGGCTGCGGCGCCGAACACACGTGTGCTGGGCTGTACACGTCTGTTTTTTCATTCTTTTTTCTCGGGCGCGTAAAAGCCGAAGTCCAAAGTCCACTCGTCGAACAACGTTCACCCACACATTCTTCAAATTCCGGTCCGTTGAAAACTTGTGAAAAAGCATCTCCGGGTTGCGCAGCGGGCTGTTCGAGCAGCCCACAGCGCTACTGGTTGCACTCGTCATTTTTCGAGGAACAGCTGGGCAGTCTCGGGCACGCCGAGTTGCTCGCTAAAACGAGTCTTGGAGTCCTCGGAAGCAAATAAACAAAAGGCTATACCGAAGCTACACGGGCTACAGATAAAAGCAACGGCTCAACAGGCCAATCACAAGCCGAAGTAGTGGTGGTAGCGGCTCAAAGAGGCGCACTCCGCGCAACGCCCGGACCGGAGGAAAAAAGAGAACGATACTGACGTCACGGCCCAATGTTGCTTTAGCGATCAGTAACCCGCTGGCCGCCCGCTAAGGAGCAGCAGCTCGCGGCGGGTCGCATTTTTATTATCGGCATTAGTTGAGAATGCGGCGTCCCACGGACGTAATATTTCGGCTGGGGTCGCATTTTGTGTCACGACAGCGATACAAGTAACTTATTTCATTTTAAGTTTTGGCCGGAGTTGCCTTTTAATGTAGCAAAGTTTGGCCATAGTGGCAACGTTTGCGTGATGGCTGGATTGAGTAGACAACACGTCGGATTGCGTAGGAAATTCGCGAAATATACAACATAGAACCGTGTCGGCATACGACCGCCACAAACTTTGTAATATAAACATATAGCCCTAATAGAGTATTTAAAAATTTATTTAGGCAATGTTATTTAATGATTCCGATATTACAGATTGTTATATTTCCGTCTTATATCCGCCGAGCCACTCGCAGTGAAAACCGCAATCGTATAACTTCCCCCTCTAGTTAAAATTTTTGGTGCAGCTTGAAAATTCCACCCTGTATCAAGTCTTCTCTTCTACCTCCACTGCCAGAAACTTACTATAAAATACCGATGAAGTGTCAAGCCCTAAATGTGGAGTTATATATGATAAACAGGGATATAAATGTTTATTTTGTTAGAATACAAAAATGCAGAAGGCAATCGATGGCGTTGTCTTCACCACTTCGCACTGTCTTATCCGGAGAACCAGCTGCCGTGGATGAGCATCTTGGTTATCTCGGTGGGCTCAGAAATCTAGGGTGGGTTACAACTTGCTTGAGAAGCCTTTTCTTCATTATCAATCATTTCATAAGTAGTGGGTTGGCACGTATCGCGACATGGATTTAAGCTTGGTCTTTCACAATATGAGTTTTTGGACTCCCTCAATTTATTAGTCGCTACACTTGAGAAAGATACCTGTACCTTGTGGGATTTGCCTTGCTGCTACCCGTCTCGGGGAATGACACAGCACACCGGTTCAACAACACGTAAACATTTAATGACCGCTATCGCCTGCGGCGCGATCCCAACAGCCCCCGCGCATACGCTGCGACGGCCCTTTATCAGCGGCGGAGCGCCGCTCGCGTGGCCAGTTGCCCTTGGCCCCCTCGTGGTCAAGATGACCACTCATGATTGTCGGAGGGGCAACCTGGGCCAACCGCTTGGAATCCCCAGGTTGCCCACACATCTCCCCCTTCCAAAAACGAAAACAGAGGACGTCTTAGATGGTCTTGGGGGCCTTCCTTCTGGGTCAGCAAGGGTCTTCTCAGATGGGCGAGCACGGGTCCGACGTCAGTACTTCCGGACAGTACCGATGCGGCTGTGTGTGGGAGGGGGGGGGGTCTGATGATGGGAGCTGCGTCGCCGCTGTCTGGCACGAGGAACTAGAAATTAAAAACAACATGAGGCCATGGCGCGGTAGGAATAAGTGGCCGCGCACACGAAAGATGCCTGCCCCACTGTGCATACGGGAGCGCGGCCCCTTTCTCTTCTCCCCCCCCCCAAAACACAGAAGAGGGAATGAACATAATGCACTTAGAGCTCGTGCTACTCCCGGTCGTCTTCACCGCCGTCTCAAGTTGTACCGCGGCAGAGACGGTGTGGAATCTTCCGAGAGGTGGTCCGGATAGTCGCCATCTGGAACCTGCGACACATCTACCTCCTCGGGTTCATAGAAAGCTTTTAGGTCGGCGACATGAATAGACCCGCACACTTCACCAGATTCGCAATGCACCAGCTCGTAAGACAGGTTGGAGAGCTTCTTACTAACACGGTAGGGGCCATCCCACCTCTTTGCTAAAGAGGCCGTGAAGCCTCTAGCAGCATCACTCAGCGGATGAGTTCGCCTCAGTACCAGATCTCCTACCTTGAACTGCAGATTTCGCCTCCCCTTGTTGTACTGGTTTGCCTGCTGCAGTCTCGAGACGTCGAGGCTCTCTCGAGCTTCACGCAGGTTCTCCGTGAAGCGCTTCCGGAGATCTTCTGCGAACTGCGTGGTAGTGCGCTGCATGCTTGCAGGATCTGTGCAAAGAAGGCCGTTTCCCAGGGGAAACACGAGCTCTTTCCCAAAGTTAAGTTGAGCCGGAGTAAAACCCGTGGACCGGTTGATTGTTGTGCGGGTAGCGAATGCCATTTCCGCCAATTTCGCGTCCCAGTCTTTGTGTCGCTCTGTATGCGCTACAAGCATCTGCTTCAGGTTACGGTTCACTCTTTCCGTGATATTCGCCTGTGGATGGTATGGCGAAGTCCGTTTGTGCCGTATGCCTAGCGCCTTACACGCATCCACGAACACCTTGCTAACAAAATAAGAAGCGTTGTCTGTAATAAGCGTTGCGGCAAAGCCAAAGCGCGCGAACGTCTCGAGAAGACAGTCCCAGATTTTCCTAGAGTCTAGTTTGCGTAAAGGAAACATTTCGACCCACTTCGTGAAATGGTCGGTCACTACTAGCAAATACTGATTGCCGCGTGGACTACGGGGAAAGGGACCGACAACGTCGCAGGCAACACACTCCCAGGGGTACTTGCTTTCGACCGAGTGCATTAAACCTGGTGGTTGGCCACCTCGGGGTTTCGTCTTCTGACAAACCGGGCAGCTACGTGTGTACCTCATTACATCCTGCCTCATACCTGGCCACGTTGCAATTTGGGACAACTTTTCGTAAGTTTTGCTCCCACTACTGTGGCCTGCCAAGGCGGGATCATGCATATACCTTATAAATGACTTACGCAGTTTACGTGGTATTACAGTCCGGAATGGCGGGCCGCTGGACCCATCGTCCGCCTGGGGGATGTATCGCAGCAGGATGCCGTCGCTGCTGAGCAGGTATGAGTCCAAGTCTCTGGGATTCCCAGCGTCAGCTGAGTTTTCTTCTGCCAGCTGGTGCATCACCTTCTGACAAAGTCCATCGGACAGCTGGGCCACTCGGAGCTCCTCTCTGCTCACCAGGGTTCCCCACCGCGAATCTGGTGTGATGGGCGCCGCATTGGCCAGTGCCACCAAGTCGGGATCCACCTGCATTTCCTGCCCGAGAAGTGGAGCACGGGATAACGCATCTGCAACGTGGTTAGCCGCTCCACGCTTGTACTCGATTGTGTATTTGTAGCGCTGGAGCGAAAGGGCCCATCGAGCGAGTCGTCCTGCAGGGTTTTGAAGCCCTTTGAGCCACGAGAGAGCCATGTGGTCAGTTTGAATGCTAAACGAAGCGCCGTCAAGGTACATGTCAAACTTCTTAAGCGCAAAAATAATTGCCAGACACTCTTTTTCGGTTGTTGAGTAGTTTCGCTCCGCTCCGGTTAACGTATGACTGGCGAAAGCTACGGGACGAAGAACGCTGTCATGTTCCTGCAGAAGAACTGCTCCTAGTCCGTAATCGCTTGCGTCGGTCTGCAAGATGAACGGACGATTCAAGTCGGGCAGATTTAAACACGCGTTTTCAGTCACAGCCCTTGAAAGACACGCGAATGCGGTTTGCTGCTCTTGCCCCCAGCACCATCTCGTTTTTTTGCGGAGCAATCGGTTCAGAGGTTCAGTTATCTCAGCGCATTGCGGAATAAAATCTCTATAAAACGCAATCATCCCGAGATATCTCTGTAGGCTTTTGACGTCATAAGGGGGTGGGTACTCCGTTATTGCGCGCAGCTTATCTTCATTCGGGCGCAGCGTTCCGTTATCTACAACAAATCCGAGAAGGTTGATTACAGGCGATGCCAACTGGACTTTATCTGGATGAATCGTAAGGCCGGCCTGACGCATTCGTTCGAGTATGATGTGAAGGTGCACGAGATGCTCCTCGAATGTTCGTGAAAACACCACTACGTCATCCATGTACGCCATCGCAAACTCGTACTTCGCGTCACCGAGCACAACGTCCATTAGGCGTTGAAAGCTGGCGGGAGAGTTGGACAAACCAAAGGGAAGGCGAGTGAATTCGAACAACCCCTGTGGCAAATGAATGCGGTCTTCTTTACATCAGCCGGATGAACTTCGATTTGAAGAAATCCGCGGCTGCAATCGAGGGTTGTGAAAACAGTCGCGTTTCCAAGGGCATACATTACTGAGGAAATACTAGGAAACGGGTAACTGTCTCTGACTGACACTTCATTTAGGCGCCTGTAATCAACACAAAGCCTTGCTGTGCCGTCCTTCTTTGGAGCAAGGACCACCGGGGAAGCCCATGGGCTTTTTGACTGACGTACTGCGCCTGTGTCGATCATTTCCGATAGCGCCGCATCAAGAAGTTCGCGCTTGTGAGCACTTATGGGTCTCGGATTGCACCTCCGCGGGGGTGCATCCTTAGTTTCGATGCGGTGCCGTAGGAGATCGGTTTTCCCAGGTCTTTCCGTGAACATCGGCGAGAAGGGTTCCAGCAGTTGCTGGAGCTGCTTCTGGTTGTCTTCACCGGAACACTTTTGCACGGCTTTGAGCACGCTGTCTGGAAGTAAAGACATCTGCCCGGCAAAGTTTAACGGGAACGCTTGGCCGCGAATACAATCCTGCCGTCTGGTAAACGGCGTTAATTTCGTTTCGCCTCCCAACCAATATCCGGCTTGGGCGAAGTCTAGCAAAACCCGCTCCGCTGCAATAAAATCTCTACCAAGGATCATGGGCACTGGCAGTTCCGGGAGGTATACGAACCGTTGTCTTCGTTTTCTGCCATGAAAGGAAATTCGTAACCTGACTGCACCGGCAGCAGGCAGTACGGACCCCGATGCTACCTGCAATTTCACGTTTGCTGACCGGAGATGTATCTTTTTCTTGTTACATTCCGCAAATACAGCATCCCCAATAAGCGATATGTTTGCACCAGTATCTAGAAGAGCGGCCACTGGTGTACCTAGTACATTCACAGTCATACGAGGTTCAAGAGACTTGGGTGTAGCTTCGATTCTACTCACAGCTGGGATGAGCACTGTCGGTTTCTCGTTTAGTGAGGTTGTTCCTACCCCCGTCGGCTGGTGCGAGTCCATTAGCGCCCGGCCATCCAGAGCGACCATCCTTGGTGTTGAGAACTTCAAAGCGGCTCTGACGCTGGGGATCGGGCAGGAATCTGACTGGCCGACCTTTGGCTGAAAGGGAATCGCATTAGGGTCCAACTCAAATGCAGTTGCTTCGGGTAGCTTACGACCGGGAACAGTGGAAGCTGTTCGCCCGGGGATCAGTGCAAAGGCAGACGCGCCGGGAGTCTCATGACCGAGAATGTTGTGAGCTGGCCGCCCGGGTGTCACTGCAAAAGCAGACACGCCGGGAGTCTCAAGACCGCGAACGGTGTGAGCTGGGCGCCCGGGTGTCGATGCGAAAGCCGACACGCCGGGAGTCTCACGACGAAGAGTGTTATGAGCTGGCCGCCCGGGTGTCGGTGCAACAGCAGACACGCCGGGAGTCTCAAGACCGCGAACGGTGTGAGCTGGGCGCCCGGGTGTCGGTGCGAAAGCCGACACGCCGGGAGTCTCATGACGGAGAGTGTTGTGAGCTGGCCGCCCGGTTGTCGATGCGAGAGCAGACACGCCGGGAGTCTCAAGACCGCGAACGGTGTGAGCTGGGCGCCCGGGTGTCGATGCGAAAGTCAGACACGCCGGGAGTCTCACGACGAAGACGGTGTTATGAGCTGGCCGCCCGGGTGTCGGTGCGAGAGCAGACACGCCGGGAGTCTCAAGACCGCGAACGGTGTGAGCTGGGCGCCCGGGTGTCGATGCGAAAGCCGACACGCCGGGAGTCTCATGACGGAGAGTGTTGTGAGCTGGCCGCCCGGTTGTCGATGCAAGAGCAGACACGCCGGGAGTCTCAAGACCGCGAACGGTGTGAGCTGGGCGCCCGGGTGTCGATGCGAAAGCCGACACGCCGGGAGTCTCACGACGGAGAAGTGTTGTGAGCTGGCCGCCCGGGTGTCGATGCGAGAGCAGACACGCCGGGAGTCTCAAGACCGCGAACGGTGTGAGCTGGGCGCCCGGGTGTCGATGCGAAAGCCGACACGCCGGGAGTCTCACGACGAAGAGTGTTGTGAGCTGGCCGCCCGGTTGTCGATGCGAGAGCAGACACGCCGGGAGTCTCAAGACCGCGAACGGTGTGAGCTGGGCGCCCGGGTGTCGATGCGAAAGCCGACACGCCGGGAGTCTCACGACGAAGAGTGTTGTGAGCTGGCCGCCCGGTTGTCGATGCGAGAGCAGACACGCCGGGAGTCTCAAGACCGCGAACGGTGTGAGCTGGGCGCCCGGGTGTCGATGCGAAAGCCGACACGCCGGGAGTCTCACGACGAAGAAGTGTTGTGAGCTGGCCGCCCGGTTGTCGATGCGAGAGCAGACACGCCGGGAGTCTCAAGACCGCGAACGGTGTGAGCTGGGCGCCCGGGTGTCGATGCGAAAGCCGACACGCCGGGAGTCTCATGACGAAGAGTGTTGTGAGCTGGCCGCCCGGTTGTCGATGCGAGAGCAGACACGCCGGGAGTCTCAAGACCGCGAACGGTGTGAGCTGGGCGCCCGGGTGTCGATGCGAAAGCCGACACGCCGGGAGTCTCATGACGAAGAGTGTTGTGAGCTGGCCGCCCGGTTGTCGATGCGAGAGCAGACACGCCGGGAGTCTCAAGACCGCGAACGGTGTGAGCTGGGCGCCCGGGTGTCGATGCGAAAGCCGACACGCCGGGAGTCTCACGACGAAGAGTGTTGTGAGCTGGCCGCCCGGTTGTCGATGCGAGAGCAGACACGCCGGGAGTCTCAAGACCGCGAACGGTGTGAGCTGGGCGCCCGGGTGTCGATGCGAAAGCCGACACGCCGGGAGTCTCACGACGAAGAAGTGTTGTGAGCTGGCCGCCCGGTTGTCGATGCGAGAGCAGACACGCCGGGAGTCTCAAGACCGCGAACGGTGTGAGCTGGGCGCCCGGGTGTCGACGCGAAAGCCGACACGCCGGGAGTCTCACGACGAAGAGTGTTGTGAGCTGGCCGCCCGGTTGTCGATGCGAGAGCAGACACGCCGGGAGTCTCAAGACCGCGAACGGTGTGAGCTGGGCGCCCGGGTGTCGATGCGAAAGCCGACACGCCGGGAGTCTCACACGACGGAGAGTGTTGTGAGCTGGCCGCCCGGTTGTCGATGCGAGAGCAGACACGCCGGGAGTCTCAAGACCGCGAACGGTGTGAGCTGGGCGCCCGGGTGTCGATGCGAAAGCCGACACGCCGGGAGTCTCATGACGAAGAGTGTTGTGAGCTGGCCGCCCGGTTGTCGATGCGAGAGCAGACACGCCGGGAGTCTCAAGACCGCGAACGGTGTGAGCTGGGCGCCCGGGTGTCGATGCGAAAGCCGACACGCCGGGAGTCTCACGACGAAGAGTGTTGTGAGCTGGCCGCCCGGTTGTCGATGCGAGAGCAGACACGCCGGGAGTCTCAAGACCGCGAACGGTGTGAGCTGGGCGCCCGGGTGTCGATGCGAAAGCCGACACGCCGGGAGTCTCACGACGAAGAGTGTTGTGAGCTGGCCGCCCGGTTGTCGATGCGAGAGCAGACACGCCGGGAGTCTCAAGACCGCGAACGGTGTGAGCTGGGCGCCCGGGTGTCGGTGCGAAAGCCGACACGCCGGGAGTCTCACGACGAGAGAAGTGTTGTGAGCTGGCCGCCCGGGTGTCGATGCGAGAGCAGACACGCCGGGAGTCTCAAGACCGCGAACGGTGTGAGCTGGGCGCCCGGGTGTCGGTGCGAAAGCCGACACGCCGGGAGTCTCACGACGGAGGAAGTGTTGTGAGCTGGCCGCCCGGTTGTCGATGCGAGAGCAGACACGCCGGGAGTCTCAAGACCGCGAACGGTGTGAGCTGGGCGCCCGGGTGTCGGTGTGAAAGCCGACACGCCGGGAGTCTCACGACGGAGGAGTGTTGTGAGCTGGCCGCCCGGGTGTCGATGCGAGAGCAGACACGCCGGGAGTCTCAAGACCGCGAACGGTGTGA
>JAZHYW010030030.1:0-145909 GCA_037355805.1 Ixodes ricinus
AATATATCACACTACGCTTGTGTAATTATTTATCTTACATTTATTAACCTGACCCAGTACTTAAACCATTTATTTGTCGATAGTGAATCTTCCAATATATTTTCCAAATGTGAAGGCAAAAATACACGGACACTGATGATGATACAAACGCCAACGCCGCCCTCGAAAATTTCTTGAACTTTAGAAATCAGCAGTTCGTCTGCCATCCGGCAGGTAGCGCAATAAAACACCCAAACAGTTTTTAATTGTTTTTAAAACTAACTAAGCTCTACACCTATCAAGAAACCAAAGCAAGATCATTGTGAAAGTCTAATACATCGCAATGTTTATCTATTCCATACAATAAATATTATTAGATGCCAATAAATCTGTTTCATGTCCATAAAAGCACATCTAAAGAACCGGCAATCATGTTTGTGTCCATCCTCAAACAAAAATGAGAGATGTTAACTGAAAACAAAAGCTGCTATATTGTATATCAGATATTAACCCTTCTTTATGACAACATGATTACCCATCGAATAGTATAAATATAGACAAATGTGATTTTTTGTGTCTAAGAAGGATGCAATTTTGCCTAAACTTTATGAATTTTTTTAGAGAAACCAAATGCGAAATTGCGAAAAAGGGCTTCGCTATGCAAAATAGCACATATTTAGTTGTCTCTGCATAAGAGGTTGATCAATTGTGTTGACAACCCATACCGGTGCATTCGTACTACCAAACGATGTTAGTCTGATTTTACCATTTTCATTGGTTTTTACGCGAGTCTTACAGCAAAAGTTATACGTCAATCCTAATTAAATTTAACACACGTTTGTAGGTTTTATATATCAATAGCTATACGAAGTTTCAGAAACAAATATGCCACAGTTGTCCAGAAAATAGCTCGTGAATATGCTTCGGTAAAGCCAATTTTCCAAGAGGTAAATTTCCGAAACTAAAAAGAAAATGAAAAAAGGGCCACGCTGTGCAAAGACAACACTCTTTATCTACAAACCATGAAATTTTGGAGCAAATTTCTCTAACGGTAAACTCTCCCCATTTGTACTACCAAACCATGTATGACCAAAAACACCAATATTCGCAGATCCTCCCCGATCTCGCTTTTTGCTTCAGAAATATATATCATATATCCAAATGAGGCCCATTGCCTATTTTATAAGGGGACATGAGTTAAATATTTTTAGGTAGTGACTAAGCGTCAGAATCGCGCTGCAAACAAGGGCACATATCGTCATTTTTCATGGCCGCCGTGGGACCGCAGCCTTAAGGGGTATCCACACGAAGGAGAACTCCGCGGACGGATGTCGTGACGTCAACATCCCGGGAAACTCCGTCCCCGGCTCCGGCGCGTGCACTTGCGGAGCTTTCCTGCTGTCAGGACGAAGCCTCCGCGCCTCCGTCACGGAGGAGAACGCGCCGCGAGGCGTCAAAAAGGGATGACGTAGGTCGCATGTGATGCGCGCTCCGCGGAGGAAAGGGGCGGATTTCTCCTTCGTGTGGATACCCCATTAAAGCCCCTTGATAAAGGCCTTTTTTACAAGTACCGCCAACCATTGTTGTGGAAACGCGCGAGACACGTGCCACGAGCGGGTGCTCCGCCGCCATTCGCTGCCAAGGGCCGCTCATTTCAGTGCTGCGCCGCCATTTGCTTCCAAGACCCGCTCGAGCATAGCCTCCTCTATACGGAGAAAGCCTGGCACGTCGCGAAAAAAGTGGCCGCCGAAAGTAGGAGAGGAGGGGCGGGGAATCAAGAGCGGAGGGAAGCTCAGAGCCGTTTATTGAGAGAGTTTGGCCATACATTGGTTTGAATAGGCGAGCATCTCGGGGCCAACCACAGGCCGCGAAACAGCCCCTAGCGGTGGTCGTGTGCTCTAAATTTGTGACACGACTTACTTCGTTTCACCTTATGTGCGAGCGAAGGCAAAACTGGAAGCGCGAGCACGGAAGCTCCGTGCGTTCAGGCTTTGCTCGAGCGCGCGAGCTGGGGAGAAATGCAAAAGGCGCTGGTCTCGCGCCTCATAGCTTTGGCTTCGCTCGCCGATAAAGTGAAACGAAGTATAATTTGAGCCGTGCCGAGCGGGACTCCGCGTCTCAAGACGCTCGCGCACCCCACCCTTTGCACTGCTTTCTTTCAGCCAGTCTCAGGACGCTGTTCTAGCAGTGCAGACAAAGGCGTGGGCACGAGCGCGTGGCTTTGGAAAGTGCCTCCTATGCACGAGGTCTCGTGCAAACAAAAGCGTTTCGCTGAGCTAGGCTCACGCGCCTGTGCCTTTGTCTTCACTGCAGACATTTGTGAGATGGAGTAGAGGTCTCCTGATTGGTCGACGCTGTGTCACAAATTTAGTTTACGCTCTAAGCGTGGGGGGAATCTTCGGCGCTGGCGGCGGCCTTTGCTCCGCCTATTGTCCAAACTCTCCTAATATACGGCTCTGGGGAAGCTAGACTGCTAGCGCCACACAAGAGCGAGCGGCCAAACGCAGAAACAGTCCTTTTTTTTTCCCTTTTTTTTTTGGAATTGCGGAGAAGAGAAAGTCAACGTCAACCCTTCCCCTTCGCCGTCCCTGCGTCCGTCCGCATCTCCTCAGCGGTCCCGGTCGTCGCTTTCGTTTGCGTTGGAGGTTGTGCGACGAACTGCCCGGAAAGGTCGGTATCTGATGCTTGGAGCGTTCGACGATTCATACCTGTAACTCTAGCCAACAATAAATGTTTTCCAATCCAATCCAATGGGCCATATACTTCGTTTCACCTTAGGTTTGAACGAAGTCAAAGATATACTTCGTTTGATCTTACGTGCGAGCGAAGGCAGTGCTAGGCGTGCGAGCCGAGCACTCATACGTTCGCTGCTTTGCACGCGCGCTTATCCAGTTAATGCTTTTCCTCGGGCTATCCTCTCATGCTTATAGCTTCGCCTTCGCTCCCACATAGGACTAAACGAATATAGAAGCGCGAGATCGACGCTTTGTGCATTGCTGCTTTGCTCGAGCGTGCGTGCGATGCAGTAACGCAAAAAGCGCTGGGCTCGCGCTTCTAGCTTTGGTTTCGCTCGCACATGAGGTGAAACCAAGTAATATGATACGCAACTTTAGCTTCCGTGAGAAACGAGAGCAACTCGCGTTTTAGTGCTAAGGACGAGAAAATAAAACGTGAAGGACACGGACAGACATGCACACAGTGTAGATGTCTGCACCTGTCATTTACGTGTTCACTTTTGTAATTAGCATACCTTATCAGTCTTCGTCGCTTACTCAACGGAGGCTCGAGCGGTAGCAGCGTCCACAATAAACATTTTTACTACTACTTTACGAACTGTTTACATTGTTGCGCCTGTAGTCCAGTTGAAGCTCATACACGCGACGTTCAAAATGTGGCTAATCGGACACTCCCACTGAAATGACGGTCCTCGGCACCTGGGCGTCGAAACTACTCAGTCAAAACTGTTTGGTTCTTCCGCGGCACGACACGATGGTCCGACGACGGCGCACTCCGCTGGCACACCGACAACTCTGCCGACGCCGCCGGCATCGTGCATTGTTGCCAGCGCACTTTCGAATCGGTGCCGTCGCCGCAGCCGTTTCTCCCGGAGTACGAAAACGACGGTGACGAAAACACAAAAACAAACGTGGTTCGGGGAGCGGCCGCTCATGACCCAAGCGCTCGCAGTCTATCTCTGCCCTTTCTGCTCTGCGCTACCATATTGGTCACCGCTTCGCGCGCTCCTCCTCTCCTTTTTCCTGCGGCCGCGCGCCCTATGGCTCCGCTCGGAGACACGGGCCACGTGTGCTCGCGCATTTGACGCTACTTGCAAGACGAACGGAAACATATCGAAGGGCTTTAACGGTGCTCACACCTCAGCGCCCTCCGCGGCGGCGCGGAACTAACTATACTTCGCTTCACCTTATGTTGTACCGCGGCGAAAGTTAGAAGCGCGAGCTCATAGCGTTGGCAGCCGCTCTTAATTCACGAGAGCTTGTGCCGCCGAGATGTGCCCCAGAGCAAGGAGCTCGCGCTTGTTGCCTTTCCTGCGGTACATCATAAGGTGAAACAGAGTATACTCCTGGTTTGATGCTAGCTCCGAACACGATCTGGTCGCTCGCTCCACGCGGGAAGAGTGGCAAGAGTCACCACCTAAATGTATTTCTTCCACCGTGGTTACAGGTGAGCTCTACAAACGAATAGTAGCGCGCGATCAAATGTTTGCCAAGTTTACCAAAGCTAAGGATAATATTTTACTAAGTAACTATAAAAATATAGGATTAACCTTGCTCTGAATATTTAAAAAAAAAGCAAAAATCACATTTTATCAAAATAGATTTTCATAAATATGAAGGGACCCTACTAAAATTTGGAGCCCTATGAGCAAATTCATGTCATGAAATCATGTTGCTATTCCAGAAGAGTTAGAAATTAACGGTTACACATAAGCCCGGAGTTTGTTGGCGAACAAGTTTAATAGATATATCTTTTTTTTTTTTGTCGTCTGGCGCCTGTGGATTGCCAGAAGAATTTCCTTGTTATCACTCTAACAAACATCCGCATATGACAAACTAAATTTTTCTTTATCCCACTGATGAATTAAAAATACGTATCATAATATTGTTGCTTAAAATCACTTGTGCGTGCGGTGATGACAATATCAAGGTTATTCCAATTAAGGCGATAATAGACTTAGTGTCACCCGCTTTAGTTTATATATGGTTCAAATTATTCTTTCGTGTATTTTTCCAGATGAAATTAAAATTGCAAAAGTCTGCATTATTAACAAAGGTGGTACATCTGAAAATCTCAATAACTATAGACCTTTTCTGTGTACTCTCGTCTCCAGCCACCTAATAGGCGTATTCGGTATGGGCGACGAAAAATAATCCAACGTTTCAACCTGCAAATAGTAAAAAAAATAAAGGGGAGGCAAAACGAGAAAGTGTGACGGTTACGCTTATATCCTAAATGCCTTCTATTGGCGTGGCGAAGTCAAAACAATGTTTTCGCCCATACTGGAAGTGACGTCAATTCAAGATGGCGGCGCACTTGCAGAAAAGGTCTATAGGCCCGTATCTGTATTGCCTCTGTTTTCGAAAGTTGCGAGAAAATTTATTAACTAGAGATTGTATAATTACTGTGCAAGCAATAAACTGATAACTGATCACCAGTTTGGTTTTCAGAAGGAACAATCAACTGAATCAGCCGTGATGCTGGTAAAATAAAAAAAATAATCTCAAAAATAGAAAACTATGATTATACAATTGGAATATTCTTAGACTTTAAAAAGTCGTTTGATTCAATTATGCGCCAAATTCTACTACGAAAATTGGTGTCATTTTGATCCAGAGGGAATGCGCTGGAAATAATTACTAGGTATTTATCATCTCGTTTTCAATATACAAGACTACGTGGTTTTAAGTCGGAGTATGGCACCTATTAGATACGGCGTTCCGCAAGGCTCTATCATTTGGCCTTTATTATTTATTTTCTATAGAAACGACATTGTGACTCAATCACTCGATATTATTTTGTATGCTAACTATATTTTTTTCGTTTTTTTTTTTCAAGTAGATACCTGCTTTATTTTGAACAAGTCTCCAACTGGCTGGAAATTTTATCTGTGTGGTTAAAATATAATAAATTGCTTCTCAACGCTAGTAAGACAAAACATATTATTTTTAGATCAAAGAATAAACCACTTTTCGACGACTTAAATATTTGTTTCGAAGGATTAAAAATTAAGCGCGTTAGAACACACAAATGTTTAGGTGTGTTGTTTGAAGAAACCCTCAATTGGACTCGCCACATCGAGAAAATTAGATGCTGTATATATCCAGAGCAATAGCGTCATTAAATAAACTCGGAGATACTTAACAAAGCGGTTATTCACGACTGAAATATTGTATAATAGTATGGGGTACAACTACAAAAACCAATATAAGCAAGTTATTTATACTGCAAAAAAAGGTCATTCGATTTATTGGAAACCTTCAAAAATATGATCACTCAGTGCCACTTTTTCGGGAGTGTAACATATTGACTGTAGAACAAATTATGACCCTCAAATATTAATCATTATTTTTAACAGCATCAGACAAAATCAATCACTATCTTTTAACACGTATGCAAAAACCCCAGGAAACTGCAGTTTACGATGTAGTCATTATGTAAAGCAAAGTTGGTTCAAATTATGGCTTCCAGCAACTTGCATATCTCATTTCCGACGCACTGAATACATATTCTACCATAGCTCAAATGTGCAAAACAACCTTTCGGACATTCAAAGATAACCTTGTAACATAATGTAGCGGGTTCCGCTTACCAGCCGTTTAGCCATTTATTAGGCGGACAAGACGTCCGGTTTCTTTGCTGGCTCGTTTCGAACTGCTTGCCCGAGCGCTGCATCGCGCGACCTCCGGCCTCGTTCTTCTCTTCATCGTTACATTATCCCCATTTGTCTTTTCCTTCGCTTTTCAGTGAACGAGAGTCCTTCGTACGATGATAGGCGGTCACGGTGAACCACGAGCAGCCGTGATCGATCATTGCGACCTATGCGATCATACCGCGTCGTTGAGCCGTTCCACGATCGTAAAGGGTCCTTGCCAATGGCGCTGAAGCTTCGGAGAGTCCTCTTTTACGGATGGCGTTGTACAGCCATACATAATTACCTGTTGAGAACGGGCGTGTTGCGACATGTGCGTCGTCCCGAGTTTTCATGCAGGCGAGGCCCGCTTGCCCGTTGTCAAGCATGCGTGCAACCGTTCTGAGGCTCGCTCTCAGGTCGCTTACGTGAGACACAGGTCTTTGGCCGGTTCTGATGCTCGTGGGATGGCAATTTCACAGGGCATACAAAGATCACGGCCAAATAGCATCGTGGCGGGAGTGTAGCCGGTGACCTCATGAGCAGCTGTACGGCATCCGTACAAAAACAGAGGCACGATGGTATCCCAGTCGCCTTGGCGATCATCTACAAGCATCGATAGATGTTGTAAAATGGTGCGGTTCATCCTCTCCACCAGGCCGTTCGACTGCGGGTGGAGTGGCGTCGTTCTCGTCTTTAAAATATTGAAGATCTCGCAAACCTCTTGAAAGACTCGCGACTCAAAGCTTCCTCCTTGGTACCAGCCATGGAGTGGGGCTCCGTGCCTAGTATTCCAATTCTTACCAGAGCGTCCGCGATCTCGGAGGCGGTCTGACTTTGAATAGGAATAACTTCGGGCCACTTGGTGAAACAGTCGACAATTACGAGCAGGAACCTGTTTCCAGATTTAGACCAAGAAAACGGCCCCAGTGCATCATTGCCGATACGTTCAAAGGGCGCCCCAGTCTCATTCTTTAGAGCGCAGCTCTTGGCGCCCGTTTCCGGCAGAGCGGCGTCGGCGTCGCGTCGCCGTCGCCGTCGCCGTCGCCGTAACCGCGCGGTGCATTATGGGACGCGTGACGTCGCTGATGACGTCATCAGTGACGTCACTGATGACGTCATCGGCATCCGCATCGTCATCGTCATCATCACTGATGACGTCATCAGTCGACGTCCCTGATGACGTTATCGGCATCCGCATTGTCACTGATGACGTCATCGTCACATGACCCCCAGGTCACGTGCCCCCACTCAAGGTCACGTGACCCCCAGCACCCTTCCCTCCTCCTCCTCCTCAAGAGCTGCGCTTTAATTCAGCGTTACAGGGAGTTATGAAACGGATTTTTGGAGTGGTGACCGTTGTTTTACGTGGGGTCCTTCACGAGATGCACACATGTCGCATTGACGGCACCACTGCTTTACGTCATTATGGCTTTGCAGCCAGTAGAACCGTTGGCGAATCTTTTTTATCGTGCGGTTCACACCAAAATGTCCTCGTTCTGGGCTACTGTGCAACTGTTGAAATACCTGGGAGCAGGCCTTGCGTGGCAACAGCAGCTGCCAGACGACAAAACCGCCAGCAGCGGACTCCCAGCGTCGGTAGAGAATGTTGTCGTGCAGAAATAAAGAGTCCCATTGAACCAGGTCTATGACACCGTTAAGAACTTAAAGGGGTACTTCAACGAAATTTAAAATCTACCCGTCGTGTTCAGAAATAGGATGAATATGATCCACGATATACGTAAATGACAATCGCACGTTTGTATTTTGAGCCTGGTGGCTGTATTTTTTGTTATAAACGGCCCATTTTGGCAAGCGCTCGGAAAGCAGCCAGCGGAGAGCACGTCACAGCCGGCGCCATCGTGACGTAGCTTGTCTCGAGATGAGCAAAGCTGCGGCGAGGCTGACGTCGTCAGGATGCCCTAGCCGTTCCAGTCACCGAAGCGGTCGAAGCATGCCAGCGATCGAGAAACCACAACTAGCAGCAAAGCTGCTTTTGTGTTAATTTTGAGTGACGGGTTAATCTTCTATAATCTTGTAGATGGAGAATAGCGACGTCTGGGACACACAAAAGGGAATCTCATTGAGTGGGGAGTTCCTCCCTCCCCTTTCTCTTGTGCTGGCCGCAGAGCTGTCGGGATGACGTCAGGTTCAAAGCATGTATAGTTCTAGGTCAGGCAGTTATCTTCACTACCTGTCAAGGTTTCTAGACTGGCACTACAAACGAGATTCTAGCGACATGCGCCAGGTGCTCTTTGCTTATCGTTTAATTTGTTTTAAAATTCCTTTTCGTGTCTTTTTAACAAGATATTGGTGTACCCGATTTGATACTGCTCCTTTGAACACATATAGACCAAAAAATAAGCGCCAAAGTTTCGTTGTAGTATCCCTATAATGGCAGGATACAAATCGGACACTTCTTTAAATTGGTGTCTGTGGTTATTCTTCCATTGGACCAGTGGGCCGACATCTGGATCGTCAAGTTCAGCAGCGCGAAGGTTTTTCAATTTCCACGCTTCCTTATTGCAAGGCAGGTTCTGCAGTGAGTTGAGTAACATGAATCTGCGTATTGCAATGCTCGAACACTGCTTCCACTTCTAATTGCACGAGCGTTGTGAAAGACTGCCGGCATCGGTGTGCAGCGCGCCAGCACGATGTTAAATCTCGAAGTCAATACGACTTCGAGATTTAACATCGCGCTGGCGCGCTGCACACCGATGCCGGCAGTCTTTGGGGCTGCTCCATCCATCGGGCGCTCCATCCATCGGGCGACCTGTCCGTCCGGGGTCTTGAAACTTAGCATCCAGGTTAAGGATGTGTAGTCGGTACGAATAATAAACATCCGGCCCAATAAATAATGATGAGAATGAGTTACGGTCTTGATGATAGCCAACAGTTCGCGTCGAGTGGTACAGTAATTTATCTCGGGCTTGGTGAACACTTTGCTACAATATGCGACGACTCGTTCATGCCCATCCTGTTCTAGCGGTAAGACTGTGCCAACTGCCAAAGCGCTAGCACCGGTGTCGAGTATAAATGCTGTGGTGTCTTCTGGGTAGGCAAGCGTTGCCGGGGACGTGGGTGCTGTTTTTGTTGTCTGAAATGCGTGCTGACATTCCGGACACCAGACAAAGCTGGCTTTTTTTTCTGTCAAGGCATACAACGGCTTGGCATTGTAGGCGAAACTGGAGACGAATCTTCGGTAGTAAGATGCCAACCCGGTGAAGCGTCAGGGGTGGATGTCGCTGTCGATTACTCAGCAAGGGAAGATAATTTGCGAGGGTCCGTGGAAACCCCATCCGCTAAAATGATGTGCCCGAGGTTTTCGACTTGTCTGATGAACATGAACAACAAACATTTCTTCGGTGTCAGCTTCAGATTCGCATGCTGTAGCCGTGAAAACACTCTCTTGAGGTTCGCCGGAGGGTCAGAGAATGTTTTGCCAAAGACAACGATGTCATCAAGATATACGAGAGACATTTTGTCTATGAGACCGTTAAGAACAGATTCCATTAGACTATGAAATGTAGCCGGAGCATTGCAGAGTCCAAATGGCATCACTCTGAATTGGTATGAGCCATTACCTGTGGTTGACGCAGTCTTCTCGTGATCGCCCGGACGTACGGGACCTACCAATATCCACTCTTGAGATCAAGCGCAGAAAACCACGTGCATCTTGCAAGAGCGTCCAAGATATCATCGGTTCGAGGCAAAGGGAAAGAGTCCTTCTTAGTGACATCATTAAGTTGTCTGCTGTCTACGCAGAATTGCGTTGACCCGTCCTTTGTTTTTCACTCGTGTAACTGGTGAAGACCAAGGGGAACATGCCGATCAATCACCGCCCTGCTGTAGCATCGTCTTCACATGTCATTGACACATGACCGCTGAGCGAGAGGAACGCGCCGAGGGGGCAACCGTATAGGAGCAGCATGTCCTGTCACGATTCGGCGTGTTGCTGCTGATGTCAGCCCCAAATCTGTGTTGTCCGTGCTGAAAAGGTTCGGAAATTGTTGAAGTGGCTGCCGAAGCTGATCAGCGTTGGTCTTGTCCAGGCCAAAAGTTGCCCTCTCATAGAGTGGTAGCAAGTGCGCATCTAAGTTGATAGACAATACGTGGAAGCAGAGACACGGGACGTGGGATTTATTGGCATAACGCTGTCGCAGAGTACCGTTACCGTGGCAGCACCCAAGGAAAACGAATCATTTCCCAGATGCAGTAGCCTTGCGTTGAAATCAAGCGCACCCTTGTGTGCATTAAATCGACGCCGAGGATGCAGTGCTCATCAGATAGCCGGGACGACAACACGCAGCGTAACTTGAAGGCTTCCCACGCTAAAAGGCACGGTTGTACAGCCCAATACAGTTACCATCTTCCCTTTGGCGGTTTGCAGAGCATGTCTTTCGGAGTTTGGGGGGACGCGTCGGATCGCCTTCAGCAGAACTTCAGGGCGGATGACAGATGCCCCCGTATCGACGAGTGCGCGCGCGGGCGCACCGTCGACGATACCTTTATTCTTTATTCAGAGAACTCCTGCATGCGCCTCGAAGGCAGGGGGCGAATAATAAAGAAAAGAACGTATCAGCATTTGCAGCATCAAACTATACATTCCTGTAAAGCGTTCCAGTCCTTGACCATCCTCACACAAAATGAATTTTGGCAGAGCTCCGTCCTAGTACAGTATTCGCGTATCTTGTGCACATGATCATTACGTTTGGAAAAATAATTTGGTTTTAAGAGGTACGATGAGCTATCAATACCAGTAGCTTCGTCATAAATGTTGTATAAAAATTTCAACCGTAAATATTTTAGCCGAAGATCCAATGACGACCATCCTAGTGATTGTTTCATGCTAGTTACACTAGAAAAACGGTCGTACTGGCCAGGACGAAGCGTGCCGCACGATTTTGTATTTCTTCCAAGCCACCAATGCGATTTTTTTTTGGAAGGGTCCCACACAGTGCATGCGTAATCTAGAAGTGGCCTTGCATGGGCCAGATATGCTAGTTATTTTATTTTTTTTGTGTGTAGCGTTTTTTAGGTTTCTTTGAACAAAGCCGTGTGCGCGACTCGCCCTCGTAATGACATCATCAATCTGCGAATTCCACGTGCAGTCGGATGACAAAATGACTCCGAGGTATTTTACTTTATTCTCATTCGTTACTAGCTCATGGCTTAAATAATACTGTGTGTCAAATTTATTTTTTTACATGTGAAGCTAACATTAACACAATTCTTTACGTTAAGTTGCATCCCCCATTCACCGCACCAATGTTCTATTCGATCTAGGTCAGCCTGCAGTTGCCCGGAACCCTCCCCGTTCTTTATAGGCGTATACACAGCGCAATTATCTGCAAATGATATCAGCTGGGAAGTTACATTGACATTAATATCGATGATAAATATTAAGAATAGCAATGGCCCCAGAACCGATCCTGTGGTACACCAGACGTAACTTCAGCAAAATGAGACGCCTCGCCGATTAAAATTACACATTTCTGACGCGAACTCAAGTATGACTGAATCCATTTTAGATAGATGTCATGGTAGATAGATGTCAAGGTAGATAGATGTCATGGATGAGGCCAAAGAACGAGTTGATGTTGTTCTTTTTCGCCTTCGGATTGTTGGTATCCGACAAGGAAGACGAGGGTCGTTTTTCGGACATTGTACCCGCGTGTGACATGACTCGTAGCAATTCCAGCGCACGAGAGCTGGAGTCGACTGCATTGTCATAGCGGGTGTCTGATTTCACCAAGGGTCGCAGTGACGTGGATCCAGGGGCCTGTCGAGCAGCTTCAACTTCCAAGGCACAAGTGTGCGGCCTGTAGAGTCTGGGGGCTTGCCAGGCGACCGGCGCCTTGCACGTCGATAGACGAGATAGCATCGATGAATACCATGGCGGCGACTGCTTGAATTGTGTCTTTTGGGCAGCCGGGGGAAGGCAAGACGCCCAAGACGTTCGATGTCACCAGCGAGTCGAGAGATCGTTTCAACCGTTGACTGCCGGCGGTTGCGAAGCTGCGCTTGATGGAGATAGCGGAGCGGCCCTTCCCCGAAACGTTCGTCCAATGCTGCGACCAAGGCCTGGTAGGATTGGCGGGCTTCAGATGGCAGGTGATGCAGTATACTCAACGCTGGTCCTGCAAGATGAGCGGCTAAGTCTTGAGCCTTTTGAGCCTAAGCCCAATTGTTCGGATCAGCGATGAGGATGAATTGTGTTTTGTAAGGTCCCCAATGAGTGGTACCGCCGTATGTTGACGGTTTTAGCTTCAGACTTGGGAGTCACACGAGGGCGTGGGCTGGAGGCTAACGGTATGATACTCCTCGAGTGCGGGGAGCCGGGCTCCTAAGCGCTCCAAGCGGTCGGTGAGGGAAGCGGTCATTTCCTGAAACATTGATGTTGAGCTCTGCGGAAGGTGGCTCTCCCGCGTGGCATAGGAGGCTTCGAGTTGCTCCAGGTGGTTCGTGATTAAGGCCACGGTCCCACTGAATGTGGCAGTTTAGGTACTTTTTGGCAGGTCATTACTCATCTCCTTTTAAATACTGTTTTGTGGGATTGATGTCATTCGAAAGGCAATGCAATCCTCTTTCATTTGATATTATGTATGTATTGGTTTATACTGTTCATGCGTATTTGTAGCGTTGCGAATATGGTGGCGCGGACCCTCACTTGCTCCGCTGGTTCATGTTTTATGAACTATTCAACAAAGATAACACGGTTCCAATAGAGCAGTTTTGTTAAGATGATGTCGGAGCAGAATGTAACGGTATACTTTTTTGGTATTTGCACTACTTTGTTTTTTTCAGCTCTCCAAATATTGCACTAAAATTGACATTTTTCAGCACAAATATGTTTTTAATGACAAGCGCTAGGGCAATGAACTTGGCTACAGATGTAGTGCTTATAATTGGTAATATGCAGAAAAAAATTTAATGTTGTGTAAAATTTTTTTGTTTAGATATTCTATATCAAACGTAGCACTTTTTGTGCTACGAGTCATGGTAATTCAAATGCCGCTGAGTAAATAATTAAACTATGGTAAAATCTTTTATAACATTTAGAACTACAATAGTTTCCCGAGAGGTGGACGGTGGCTTTTTTTATTTTCAAAGTCATAACGCTCCGGGAGCCCTTCAAACTTACCTGTTTTTGACGCACATCTTTTTTGGACATCAAACAGATTTATTGGCATCTAATAACATTTATTGTATGGGATAGATTTACATTGCGATGTATTAGACTTTCCCAATTATCTTGCTTTGGTTTCTTGATAGTTGTAGAGCTTAGCTAATTTTAAAAACAATTAAAAACTGTATAGGTGTTTTGTTGCGCTACCTGGCGGATGGCAGACAAAACTGCTGATTTCTAAGTTCAAAAAATTTTCGTGGGCGGCGTTGGCGTCTGTACCATCATCAATCTCCGTGTCGTTTTACCTTCACACTTAGAAAATATATTTGAAGATTTACTATCGATAAATGAACGGTTTAAGTACTGGGTCAGGTTAATAAATCTAAGACAAATAATTAGACAAGCGTAGCGTGATATGAAGTGTTCATTATTCGATATAATTGAAATCAATAAACGATAAAGACGAAGAGGGAAAGAATACACCCGAGTTCACTTCATGCCTAGAGTCACTAAATGAGCTGCGCTTAAAGTATCGGCACTCCGTTCCCCAAAATTGTTTTGGGCGCCGCCATTTTGGGTCTTGTGCAGAGCAAACGCAACTGCCGATCGTCATGATCCAAAAGTGCGACTTCCTCTGCATTAGATGCGGTGCTAGGAAGCTGATGCAATATTGCTATGCTCTGTCGCGGGTTGTTTAAACATTCGTGAAGGACGGAAAAGCGTTTCCTGTGATTTTAGATAAAGCTTCAGATAACGGGCAACCATGGTTTTAAGCCACAATATGGCCAAGTGTCGTTACTCTGAAGCGTAGCTAATTTACTGGCACTAGCGGAAACAATGAGGAAGAGGCAGGTGTCAAAAGGTAGTGGCTTGTGGAATCCACGGGGCTCACGTCATGGCCCCTCCAGGTATTACAAGCTTCTTGAACAAGGGCATGAATAGTGTCATTAAATAAGCTACGCTTCAGAGTAGCGACACTTGGCCATATTGTGGCTTAAAATCATGGTTGCCAGTTATTTGAAGCTGTATCTGAAATCACAAGAAACGCTTTTCCGTCCTCCACTTTAAACAGTTTGCGACAAAGCAAAGCAATATTACATGAGCTTCCTAACACCGAATCTAATGCCGAGGAAGTCGCAATTTTGAATCATGACGATCGCCAGTTGCGCCTGCTCTGCACAAGCACCAAAATGGCGGTGCCCACAACACTGTCGGGGAAGAGAGTGCCGATACTCTAAGCGCAGCTCATTTATTGGCCCTACTTCCCGCGAACCTTCTTTCCCCTGACTGAAACTGAAACTAAATATGAATAATACACCATTATTATAGCTTATTTAGTTTTAACCACCTACACATAATTAGAGGAGGAAGCGGCCGAATAGGAGAAACGCGGGTTTTATGTGCGACTGTTCTAATCAACGTTAGTTCTAACCGTCTCAAAAGAGAGAACGCACGAGCTTGCGCTGGTTAAAAAAAGACGGTCCAAAGAAAAGAGGCGGCACGCTGTGTTCTTTGTGATTGTGCGTCTAATTGCAAATTGTTGTGTGTATGTTTATACAGCCAGAAGTTAGTCTGCCTTAGTGGGCGTCTGGTGTCTAAGGTGTAGATGAGCAATTTAGCCAGTGCGGTACAACCGCAAACCAGGGCCTGTTTGCTCATCTTGCGGACGCATTGAGGTTACAAGAAACCAGGACATCCCTGCTGCTTACATCGCGTGCCAAGATGATTCCTTGAATTGGATTCCACGCTTCATACGAAGCACAGATGTGCCGGTGACACGCTTTCGGTTCTCGCCGCAACGCAGTCAAACGCACTCAAACGCACTCAGACGCAAGTGTCTGAACCGGCCTTGACATTCTCGCATACATCCGTTTGCTGGGCCACGCTATTGAGCCAGCTGAGCACAGCTGGCAGCGGCACGAGCAAGGCCACGAGGGGAACGTGATGGTGCACGAGCCATCCCACCGTGAAACAATGTTTCGTCCACCCCACGGGTGCGTGTCGCCATCTATTGGTTGAACTAACGCCTTGTTCAAGATGGCTGCCGTGGGACCGCAGCCTTAAAACCGTGAGTTGAGAAGCTTGCGGGTCTGACAGGGCCGTTTATGGCGGTAGCATTGGCGGTGTGGTCCCGCTGAGGGTCGGAAGCAGGTTCCATGCTCCAGGAAGCCGTTGACCGGGGCGGAGTTCCACTTCTGACACCAAATATAGCGGGTTCCGCTTGCCAGCCGTTTATTAGCCAGACAAGACGTCCGGTTTTTTTGCTGACTCGTTTCGAACTGCTTTCCCGAGCGCTCACACCGCCCAACCTTCAGCCTCGTCTCTCTTCATCGCTACAATATATTTTAAGTCTCTCATGATATGCAGCTCGCGTCCCGGGGTTTGTTGCATTCTATTATATTTGGTAGATATGCCCGTTAGCAATAGAAGTCATTTCAGTGTTGTTCTGTTTTCTGCTGAGTGCTGTAAAACTAGGGGCTGGGGTCCCGTCAGAACACAAGTTTGCCATTTTTATCCCAGCCCCCCCAGAGTTCCATTCGTCTTAAATAAAAACTGCCTATACACACACATACATACACTTGGGGCAAACAATTTATTATTTAATAAATTAGTAGTTAAGTCATAGTTAAGATGCTTAGCTACAACATAGATATAAAGTTTAACTCCTACAAATTGGAGAAGGTTGAATCATTAAAGTTCCTTGGTGTATGGTTTCATCAACACCTGAAGTGGACAAATGTGTCCAAGTTGTCCATAACACTCTCCAGATCAATTGGCACGATACACAAATTAAGATATTTATTACCAATATGGCTTAAGTGCCAATTATACTATGCACTTGTTCACTCTCATTTACATTACTGCTCATTGGTTTGGGGTACAACAACTAAAAATAACCTTGAAAAACTACTAGTGCTCCAGAAAAAAGCGATCCGATCTATCGAGTGTTTAAAGGGGGGTGGGTGCGACGTTTTCCGGAATTCGGTCAAAGGTTTGTGGAAGTTGCCCTCTGACACTTCTGAAGTAAAGAACAGAAAACCGATTTCGCCTGCGTGTCCTAGTTGTTGCGTAAAAAAAAGATAAGTGTTGGCATTTCAGGCACCCCTCAACTCACTCCCAGTCTTCAGGGTCACACCTGGTCGCACTCCCAGTGACGTCATTCGGAGTGCCGTGTAGCTTCCCGTGTGCTATCTCGGAGGACGCTTCCTCTCCCTCTCTCCGCTGACATTAGCGGGCGTTATGCTGCAGCTTAGAGCCGAGCGAGGTCACGTAATCTTTTCGCCGTAGTTCCTTCGGCTGCCACTTGGGGCTGCAGGTGGGGGAAAAAGCTCGACTTTTGCTTTGCGATTATGCAGCGGAATCGTGACATTTTTAATGAAGGAGGTGTTTTCTCTATCCTCAGGGACACGATAAACAACGTAAAAATGACAAGATGCAAATTCTTTTAATCATAAAATCGTTGCACCGCCCCTTTAAGTTATAACGATCACATATCTGCTTATTTTAAAAAACATCGCTTGCTTACTATACAAGAGTTAATAATGTTTAACCTTACAAAAGTCATCTTTCATTATCTCAAAACTGACAAGGAGTCATTTCACACCCAATTTCCCTTAAGAGAAACTCACTACAACTTGAGACGTGTGGATTATGCTAGAGGTGAAACACGTACGACCTATGGTGAACAAACATTAACACAGCGAATTCCAGAACTTTTAAACATGCATCCTCAAATTCTGGAAATAGCTGAAGGAGTAATCTCAACAGATACGTTCAAAAAAAGAATAAAGGATTATATTTTGAAGCATGAATAATATATTGTATCAAAATGTGTAAACAACCTTTTTTTTCTCCCTCGTTATTTTTTTCCTTGTTTTTTTTTTTTTGTGTGTGTTGCCGCTTTGAAATTTGTATGGGTCTCGGAACCTTGGTCAGGTGCTATTAAGTACCTTTTGTCCCTGCCAGCCCACTTCTAAATGGCTAATAAATGAAATGAAATTGATGCGCCGAGAGCCTGCTATACTCGTTTCAGCTTGGGTCCAGACGGCCGATGCTACAAAGCTCGGCTCGGCACGGTCTGTTCAGGCTACACGCTCGTCCTTGCTGGCCGCGCTGACAGCTGAACGCGCTCAAGATCTCGCGCTCTCGCCCTTCTCCACGCATAATGGCTCGTATAACATCTTTCTTTTTTTAAATGAAAGCTTGCATACACCCTCGGGAAGTACAGGGCTCCGCTAATTTAACGCCGCGACGAGATGGTTCGCTTTTTCGCACTTTTTGTGCCTATTCGTCGAAGTTGTCGAATCGCGTGGTGAAATCTTGACTCCCGATCGTTGTCGAGTTGTCCACTTACCTTTCCCGAATGAAAGCCAACGTTTTTCTGAACAACGGGCAGTTTTTGGAGACCGCGTTTCCCCTACCGATGAGCCCTCCGCAATGAAGAAGCCGCTGCTGCGCCCACGCGCCAATGGCCTTGGCTGTACACTTCCGGGGATCGTAGCGGGTTGCGGAGGGCGCTGCGGGACAACGAAAGCGATGACAGTGTAAGTGCAATCCACTTCTAACGATACTAGATACAACGATGCACTGCTTATAACGATCAGTTTCTAAAATTTCAAGTCTGCGAACAGTATACACTGTTCGCAGAACCATCTACAGTGCTAAAATTCAAAAGAACTGTGTTGGATTCGGGAATTTGTGTAGGTTCAGCACATCGTTGGAACATTCTTATTCGCTGGATGAGCTCCACAAAACGTATAAATATTTGAGTGGACTTTCCAGAGAACGATATTAGTTGTCGGGGTCCCAGGCGACAAGACAGGTCGCAATTATTGGTTGATTACACATTTTATTTTATAATCACGGTCGTATCATAAACGGCATGCCATTTCCTCATCACCATTTCCTCATTCGTAGCACACGTAGACGGAAACGGCAGAGACTGGGCTCTAAATGATATCTTCTGTTGGCAGTTACTGCGCAGCGATTACACCACAATGCTTCTAACATAAACATGCTGCTCCACATATGTATTCACAAGACGCAATACATCGTTCTCCCAACTTCGTTGAAATGGGCATGAAAGCGCGTAACCGTCACTTCGAAGTGAAATCTGTCCTCTAAAAATGTGTTAATTTGTTGTTGTTTTTTCCATTCCATTACAAGACTTTAGTTCACTTCAAAATTAATTTTTTCGTGTCGATTCTACAGCGCTTCTACGTTGGTACTTTCGCGTTAGAGGACATAACATAATAGGAAGTTGTAGTAGATCCTTTTTCTCCTCCGCTACGCTATCCGTAAAGAAAACGCCGCAGGAGCGCAGGCGTGCCGCCAGCCCTGCCTGCATAGTTCAAGGTCTTGTGGCGGATTGCGGAGCGCTATCCGTGTGCTTAGCGGGCTACGGAAAGGGTCTACTGAAACTCCCTAATATGCGAAAGGAAACGGTGCGATCGATGCTGCAGCCTTTTTCTTTCTTTCTTTTTTCTTTCTTTTTTTGTGGACATAAAAAAAAGTATTTGTCTTCACTTCGCACTGCACGTTTTAGCACCGCAGTTCCTGTTTGGTTATAATAGGGAGTTTTCGTAGATCGCGTTTCTCCCTCCGCTAAGCCCTCCGCAACGAAGCAGCCGCTACTGCGCCGGCGCGCCGATGGCCTTGACTGTAGAGTTTCCGCTAGCGTAGCTGGTTGCGGAGAGCGTTGCGGGACAGCGGAAACGATCTACGAAAACTCCCTAATGTCTTTACTTCTTTCAAAAAAAGGATAAAAATATGCATTTCTTTAAATTACCGAATTACAAAACGTCGAAATTGCATAATTGCTTTCAGTACTTGCATCGATTTTTGCTCACATATTGAGTAAGATTCGTTCAAAACATACCCTAGATGAAAAACTGGTATGTGTATTTTCTGAGGTGTTACTTTCTTAGCTGTCTAACTTACAGGAAGGGCTATTTTCATGCGCTGCTTACTCGTTATTTTGAGCTGTAGGGCATTTTAAAACGGAAGTCAATAAGAAAATAAAACAGCATGATCCCCTTAGCTTTTCTAAACCAGATTAACCGCACGTTCTGGCAACAATATTCCTTTGGTGGTTCCATCCACTGTGGGGCGTGAGAGAGGGAGCTTGCGTACTCCCTCGGGAGCTGAAACAGAATATCTTGCAACAAAAAATTGGCAACAAATGTTCGAGGAAAAAAAAAAAAAAGCTCTATTTAAACGTTTCATGTATGAGTTGTTGAGTCAGGCCAGGATTTTACTCTTGTTATTATAGACAACTCACATAATGGACGATTTTTTCACGGGAACGGAGGTGTCCATATTAACGATTCATCACTGTATATAGTAATAATATTTATTTAAATTATATTTATTTTTCTAAAAATTGCCGAACACGCCTGCTCGACCGACAAATAACAAAATTTGGATGTCTATATCTCATGAAATAATTTAATCACAGTCATATACTTTTCAGATAGTATTCGACTGATATATGGCTAATATTTAAAATATATATTATGGATTTAAGTGATACCATATTCGTTATATATTTAGGCAAACATGGAGAAAAAAATCAAACAACAACAATTTCAATGCAAGATAAAAAAACCTTCCACATTTTTTTTTTTAATTTAGGTACCCTGTCATACTCTATTTCGGCATTTATTTTTAGTAAAAACATGTTGCATTATTTGATTGAGAAAGGAGACATAACCCCCCAAACTAGGGTTCTTTTTCAAAGCCTACACTTTGCAGTGACTATACGAGAAGTGACTCTGAGTTCCAGTTTCATGAAACTTGTACATACTTTATATATTTTTATTCATATGAGGCCATGGATAACTAGAGCAATCGGTCACACAGTAAAAGTGAGGATAAACTACCGTGTACAAGGAGCTAGTGATCCCAGAAAAGATCCTGCAGCCATCGGCCCCTGTGAACTTTGTGTACTTTATTGTTCTGCGGCACTATCTCCATCTCTCTCTCTCTCCCCTCTATCTCCATATCTCTCTCTCTCTCTCTCTCACACACACACATACTCACTCACTCTCTTTCTTATATATATATATATATATATATATATATATATATATATATATATATATATATATATATATATATATATATATCCTTGACTTAAATGTAGAATAAAAACATTCAAGCATTCCCTTTTTGCGTGATAGTGTTCTGTAGCTAAGAACAATTGTTTCCTCGCGAAGATCACGATTATGGCGCAGTATTTAACGGAAGTAGCAGACCACACTCCTCGCTACTTCTGGCCAAACGGCCGATACAATCTTTTTCGTATTTCCCTGCTCGCTGCCAAGGATAAGGGGATTCGCTTCAACCAGCAAAATGTGGCCGCCGATGCTTGTTTACTGAGCAGTCGTGCCTGTCGCCATCCCACTTGCTGGCGTCACGAGCGATAGTATCAGGCACAAGGGGGCACACCGACAGACAGCAGAATCCCCAAATACTCGAGCCCCGCCTAAAGATAATAGAACGTAAACACTGTCGCCATGTTAACCCAGGAAAGGTTAACATGGCGACAGCGTTTACGCTCTAGGCAAGGAAAAGCACGGCGTGTGGTATGAGCCGGATCCTTACACGAGGTGCAAGGTGAGCCCTGATAGCGTGTCTGATGCCCTAAAGTACTTCACGAAAGACGAGCTACAAGGACGAGCTACCATTCTCACCATATGAGAGTCACGAAACGCTATCCTCGCACAGCATAAAATATCTCGGCTTGCCGCGATACATTCGTACACCGAGACCATCGAAGCTGCTACAGTCCGGTGCGGTGGCGCCCTTCACCTGAAATGGTTTGTCCCCGGAAATATATAGCCAACCTAAACAATTTTAGTATTCTATCTTTATTTTGTGAGTGGAAGTAAAGTTATTTCTTTTATTCTAAATATAAAATATACCGGACAGTAAAACTTCACACTGCATCTCTTTTCTCGAATCACCAGCCTCTAATATGATACCTCTTTCTACGCTGTATGTAAAATGCTGTATATACTTTCTCCTGATTTTTACTGTGCGGCCGATTGCTCTATTGTCAATGACCTCATCTGAATAAAAATATATAAAAGATGTGTGTTAGTTTCATGAAACTAGAACTCAGAGTCACTTCTCGTATAGGGCACTGCTAAGTGTAGGCTTTGAAAAAGGAACCTACTTTGTGGAGTTGTGTCTTCATTCTCCATCAAATAATGCAACATGTTTTTAATAGAACTGAATGCCGAAATAGCGTCTAACAGCCTACCCAAATTTAAGAAAAATCGAAGGTGGTGGTGTTTTTTTTTATTCGCATCGGAATTTTTCGTTGTTTGATTTTTTCCCATGTTTTCCTAAAAATATCACGACTATCGTATCACTCAGATACCTAATATATATTTTATATAATAGCCATATATAAGTAGAATACTATCTCAAAAGTATATAATTGAGATTATATCATTCCAAGAGATACAAGCCTCCCCATTTTGGCATTTGTCGTTCGAGCAGGCATGTTTGGGAGTTTTTAGAACAAGAAATATAATTTAAATAAATATTATTACTATATACTATTACAAGCAAGCTGTACCCATAGTTTGTTTCTAAGAAGTATTAGAATTCTTCTAACATTATCCTTTTAGTTATCCACTTTCAAACGTGCCCCCTCCATCAGTGCGCGTTATTGCAACTGTCCAGCTCTTCATGCCTTACAAATTTTTCTGTCCCCAAATATTTTTCTGGTCAAAGCTAAGTGTTGATTTCTTTATACCAGACACTAGACAATGGCATATAAAAACATCAGTTGATTTAAAAATGTCGACCAGCCACCCTTTGGTCGATCTTATCTAAAATTACCCTACAGCGTTTTTTTTTTTTAAGGATTACAGAATTGATTTTTGGCAATTCTAGACAGATAGATAGATAGATAATTTTATTAAGTGCCTGCCAACAGCCAAGTGGCCTCGGTGGCAGTGCACTGTCCAATGAGTGAATACAGAATATAAATGCATGTTTCTCAAGTAAAAACAATCAAACTAAAATGTCATCGTCTAAAACAAGTAAGGCTCTGTCAGAATTTATCGCATGAGATACAAATGGGCATATGAAATAAGGTTTGTTGACGAATACAAGTGGTCATCGATACTAAGATTTGGCAATGGCAGCGTGACTAGACTAGCGGATCTGAAACACAAAGTGGGTCCTTTCGGCTTTATGCTGAGAAATGCTCAGCCCATGAGCAGAGCACAATGGCAGACAGAATTAGCAGGTTTCAGACTACGCTGATGGTAGCCAGGCTGTCAAAATATCCGTAAAAAGGCGAATGGTAAACGGCTCTGGTGGGCGAAAGCTTGAGATCACAAGGCGACTGTTGCGTCCCCCCAAGATAGGCCGAAATATACGGCGTCATTTCACAGCTTTTCCTAACGAAGTTGTTGTTGTTTTGTTTTGCAGCAAAGTAACCTATCGTTTTCCACCCTCCCCCCCTCTCTAAATTAAAAACAGCGCAAAAAAATGTGAAAAAGTTGCTTATTTTAAGGAGTCTTTCAGGGACAAGCTAGATCCTTGCCACTGAAGCCTATTCTCACAGAAGCTGCACACCTTCATTGGCACAGTACATTATACAGGTATCTATAAGTGCACACTTTATAAAAGGAAAGCGTACTTACCACTCCAAAGGGAGCGTCATACTTGTTCGTGTACCATCGCCTTGACCAGGCGCCGTCAGCAATGACCGTCACGAGTGGGTAGCCTTCGGCATCGATCTCACCAGATTCTCTTGCGATCCTGACTTCATCTCGGGCTTTTTTCATGAACTCCAGAGCCGCGGTTTCAATGCCTCGAGCCACCGTCTTTTCATGCTTTGCAAACGTTTTGCTGGACATGGACGGCACATTCATCGACGCTAAAAGCTCCACAAGGTTCGATTGCCCACTACCAATGGAAATTATTCCTGACACCGCAGCAGTGTTCACGTCCATGCTAGAACTCGCCTCGGTCGTTCGAGGAGGTAACTCCGACTCAATAACATTCTTTCTTGTTGCGCATCTTCTAAAGAAACGTGAAGGAACTGCGCAAGCCGTGCCTCCGTTCTGAGACAAACACCATGTCCGTAAACGAACAACTGAAAAGAGCTTGGTCGCAAATCCTTCGAACACACTGAAATAAGTGCATAATGTCAACCAAGCGACGCTCCTCGAGCACAGATGCCACTGGTCGCAAGTTTTCAGACGGATCGACCGTGGATTCGACCCCATTGGAGTCGAGAACGTTACCTGTTCCTGCAGCCTCAGACCGCTCCGAAGAACCGACCACCGCCGCAACGGGACATACCGGGTCCCCTTCGCCGAGGGGCGTGGACGGCGAGCCTCGCACGGTCGCGGCTTGAGGACCACCTTCGTTACTCTCTCAAACAAAACCATCCGGGTTGCAACACGATGGCTCGATCTCACCAGAAACCTCAACGTGCGAAGCTTCCACACACTGTCGCTTACGAGTATTTTCAATCAGGGACTTCAGAACGCTTTCCATGACATGGCCTCCGAGATCCCGAAGCGCTTCGGGATCTCGAGGCCATGCCAAGGGGCCTGCTTTCGACCCATGACGCCAGAGGCGAACGCAACACTTCCGAGCGAAACATATTCGAACGCACCAAACGCCAAGCGCAGCTGCGTTGAACTGACCCGCGCCCGCTCTCGCTCGAATGAAAGAAAATAGGGTATGAATACGAAAACGATGTGCGCAGCAAGATACACGGCGAAAATACTTGATCTCTCGTCCTTGCCAAAGGTACTTGCGGACAGAGACGCCATCTAGCGGGAGAACAAAATCCAAAACACACCAAAAATTGTTTTGCTTTCTTTTCCGAAAGAAAGAAACTTGCTTTCGGAAATATCTCTGTAGTTCCGGAACTGATTAACCTAATAAATTTTAGAGGCACGGGCGCGAATACAATTTATTTTTTAATTACTAGATTATGCAAAACGTCGTTGAACCCAAAAGTGTCAAAACTGCCGATTTCAGTCGATTTCACGATAAAAAAATGTACTAAATACTGAGAGATATGATCTGCACCAATGCACCAATAAAGTATTAATCTCTTTATCGTAAAAGTTTCAAGCAAATACAGAGAGCGGTTCTCATGTAGGAATTTTTTGAAAACGTCAAAAATCTACATTTATTTTTTGGTGTTTAAAGGTACATGACGTATTGGTCTTTTTTCACGGTTTATAGCTTTTTTTATGTATACAAGTCAATACGTTAATGCCAAATTAAATAACTGTTTTTCAACTATAGTTTAATGTCTCGATATTGCACTCATTTCTGTTAACTTACTATTCAGCTTTTAATAAACCAAAGTCTCTAATATTGAAAAAAAATGAAAGCCGTTTACAACTCCCTGTAACACCGAATTCGAGTGCAGCTCTTGAGGAGAAGGAGGGAAAGGTATTGAGGAGAGGGATCCTGCCTGCTATACTCCTCCTTCTCCTTCACCTCCTCCTCCTCTCCTCCTCCTTGAACCTCCTCCCCCTCCTCCTCAAGGGGGGGGTCACGTGACTACGGGGAGGGGGGTCACGTGACCTGGGGGGCACGCGACCTCGGGGGTCACGTGACCTCACGGTTACGCCGACGCCGACGCTGCTCAAGCCGGAAACGGGTGCCTAAGAGCTGCGCTCTCAAATATTTCTCAAGTTATAATGTCCCATTGTCTACGATAATTTACGTAAACAGTCGGTTGAATATAATAATTAAAAAAGTAAGCAACGAACTGTACAAATAATGTATATTTTAAAATAAAAAATAAATTTTAAAATGCTATTATTTTATTGTGCTGTAAAAACAGAATCACGTCAACTAATCAAAATTGCGAGACATTAAATTACGAAGCATCCTTCGATATCAGATTTTAGAGCGCAGCTCTTAGGCGTCCGTTTCCGGCTTGAGCGGCGTCGGCGTCGGCGTAACCGCAAGGTCACATGACCCCCCAAGGTCATGTGACCCTTCCAAGGTCACGCGACCCCAAGGTCACGACCCCTCCCGAGGTCACGTGACCCCCGGCCACGTGACCTCCCTCCGAGGTCATGTGCCCCCCCAGGTCACGTGGCCCCCAGGTCACGCGACCGCCGAGGTCACGTGACCCCCCCCCCCGAGATCACGTGACCCCCTCCCCCGAGGTCAAGTGGCCCCCCTCCCCCGAGGTCACATGACCCCCCCTCCGCGCCTTCCCCCTCCTCAAGAGCTGCACTCTAATTCGGCGTTACAGGGAGTTGTAAACGGCTTTCATTTTTTCAGAGCTTGCATATCGATATATTACACCTGATGAATGTTATTAGACCTCAAACGTTTCCCATGCAGTTCCGGCAAGTTGCAGTTTCTTAATATAAAATACAGATGGCGACACATGTTCAAGAATAGCTTGATGTGCATTTGCAGTCGTGTACCTTTCGGAACGCCACGTGAAAGACAGAAAAAGCGCTTGATGTTAGGTTGTCAGATGCCTGGATGCCCTCAGTGAGCGAGCCAGACATGTCACAGCAACAAACGCGTGGCTGCGGGCACACCACGGCTGCTCTTGAGCGCGTTCTACTGCGTCGGTTCCACGGTGGTCGGTACACATGCCTGACGCAAAGGTGTTGCCTGACCCGAGCCAAATGAAATGGACGCCATTAGAGCGATTCCGCCGGTTGGGATTCCGCCATCTATGCAAAAACAATTGAATGTTTGTATCAGTTGCAGAAATCATTTTCGCAATCGAACTATGCTTGTCGGAATCGTTCGACAATATTCTGTTCCACAACCACCTCGGTGGCCTTGAAGTGGCAATGATATGATAACAAAACACAAAACACTAGAACGTCTCAGTGTCTTTGAGCCAACGCGCTGGCCTATGAATTCCTATTTGTCGGGTTTGAATACCGGCTGAGGTGCCTACAATCTGACAGAGGCCAATCTGAGGTTTCGGTTGCACGTCAAAAGATCTCCAGTTAATCAAAATAAACCCGCAAATTGTTTCTTTGTTTGTTTTTTTGTTTTTTTGTTTTGTTTTTGCTGGGGCGTTTTAGATGATTTGTGTTGGTTTGGTTTGTGAAACCCTAAGATTAAATACTTGCTACGCTTTACCTTAGTTCAGAGTGCAGCCAACGCTACGGGCTGATGAAGCGACTGAAGCAGCTCCAATAGAGCGAGGTCATGAAAGCTGCAGGGGAGAGAGTGTATCCCGACCTGTTCAAGACGAAGGAAAGGAGGAACGGGGAAATCTCAGGCGCAGTAGCGGCTTCTTCGTTACGGAGGGCTTAGCGGAGGGAGAAACGCGGTCTACAAAAACCAGACATGTACAAGTTACTCAAAAAAAAAATTAAGTTAAGTTACTGAGTATTGGCCCCAAAAATAATTTGAGTAGAGTAGAAATTAGTCAAATGGAAAGTAATTGAGTAAGTTACTAACTACCGTAAGAAAGTAGCGAATTACTTTTGAAGTTGCTTTTATATCTTTATAGTAACAAGAAAGTACATAAATATTTTGATTCGTTAGCGAAATTCTGCTAGCCAAATATAAAGCGGATTGTGTTTTCACACAGCTGGTTCCGCTTCTGTGTAATTAATTCTTTTGTACTTTTTGTTTTCTAGCCAATAATTTACTGCGACTGTATAATTTCTACTTTAAGGTTTAGCACTGCCATGAGCTTGATTTTGCAGACAGTGTTTGCTTGTTAAGAGTGTTGCGTAAAGTATATCTTAAAAGTACTTGAAGTACAAAGTCAATGAGAGGTTATGTACTTCAATCATCTTAAGTATGCCAGGTGCAATGTACTTGAAGTAAAGTACTATAAATACAACAGACTTTTAAAGTAAAGTACCAATACTTATTGACACAACCTTTCATGATGCTCTTTCATACCCTTTTTTAACTTTATTTTATCTGGTATGCATTGCCCAGGAGCAATCGGAGGAGCATCGGTTTCTTTAGGAAATGGCGGCAAATATTGGATAAAGTCAAGTCACACGGAGTAGTTGTTTTACCCTCTCTGATGAACTACTTAACACAAGACAGCACTTATTCTTATCGGTCTTTATAGCCGCCATTACTTCACTCAGAGAAATTATCAGATGACATATCGAAAGACGACAGTGCGTTTTCACATGAGGATACGCCATTTTTTGTTTCCAAATTTGGGGAACGTTCTTTAAAGGGGCATGCGACGATTTTCAGACTTTGGCCAATTAACTGTGGAAATTAGTCGGCGTCAACTATAAAACGAAAAACTGAAAATCTCAATTTTTGGCGAGCGCTAGTTCTTATCTAAAAAAATGAAACAAATCGAAGGTCGAAGTGCCTCTCAACTCTCCACGCCGACCTTCGAGTGACATACTCTGAGGGTTCACGTGGTTTCCCCTTGGGTCCTCTCTTCAGAGACACCAGCCGCTTCCTCCGCAATTTAGCCTCGTCGAAGGTCGCGGCGAGCCATCGACACAAAAGACGGTTCGCAACGGGGCTGACGGAGAGCGTAGCAGCGGAGGGGGACAAGTTTTGTTGACTTCCGCGTACCCACAGAGACGCCGTCATTTTGGTTCCCGTAACCGCCACAGGCGGCTGCAGATCAGCAAATAATTTGTTTTTTGCCTTGCGATTACGCTGCAGGATAGCAGTTTTTCGGGGAAAGGTTGCGCGTTTTTGGTCACTTGGGCTTGCATAAACAATATAAAAAATGCAAACGGGCAATTCTTTCAACATTAAAACCGTTGCACTGCCCCTTTAAAGTCGGCAATTTTACTTTCTTCAGAAACCACCAGAAAAAATACTTCAGTAAAGTACACGTACATGCTCAGAAAATGTACTTCAAGTAGAGTGCAAGTTTTCTAATCCTGCTTGAAATAGTACTTGAAGTAGTGCGTACCATGTCCTTAAAATACTTGAAACTCCAGCTTGTTTGTTTGTTTTTTCCTTTGTAAAAACGTTGGGGGAATTAATAAGCTTCTCGAACGATCTTCGAATCTCGGAAGACCTGCATATGCTGACCCAAAATGAGTTGCTGGCCGAGTTGGATAGACATCTTGACTTAAACAGCGCAAATAATTTACGTAAGGAAGAGACAACAGGAAGAGGCAGCAGATCACATCTGAATATTTGTACATAAATATATTCACTTGGGTTACTTAAAAATGCAATTTGTCACTCCGTTGAAATGGCCCTTAGAAAGAGGTTAATAATTTTAATAATTTTACCGCACTTGACACCTTTCTTCTCTTTCACTGCCTCATTATTAAAACCTCAGTTGTGAGTCAGCGCTCTTTCCTTCCTGTTGTCTCTTCCTTACATAAATTATTTGCGCTGTTTAAGTCAAGATGCATATGCTGAGTTTTGGGAGGAAAGGCCACGCAAAGAGGTCACCTTTGCGTTCCCTTTTAGCATGCGATTCTTCAAGTACAGCACAATACAGGAGCACCAGATGGGCTTCAGAGCTGGTGCTGCATTTTGTTGCCTCCTTTGAGTGGGGCTGCAGTTTATACACCTCCTGTATGTGGCGAGACTTCCTACGTTGCGGAGAAGCGGGGACAAACCCTTTCTTTAAATGCGTCGTCTCCTTGAGCTTCGGGACACAAAAGAAAGGCCAGTTTTCGGCGCTAATCTCGCATTTACTGGGCCTCACTTGCGACGTGTCTGTCCGCTCATTTTTGTGCAGGAATGTTTGTTGACCAGGAAACCTACCACTAAAATTCAAAAGTAATTGGTAATTTGAGTAGAAGTTACTCGGAAAAGTAATTAAAGAAAACTACTAATTACCGAAATAAAAATGTAATTGGAAGTTACTAGACTACTCAGAAAAGTAGTTAAACTACAATAACCTGAGTAGAGTAGTTGAACTACGTACAAGTCTGACGAAAACTCCTCATCAGGAAGTTTTCGTAGATGGTTTTGGCCGTCCCGCAACGCTCTCTGTAACCCGCTATGATACCCGGAACTCTACAGTCAAGGCCATGGGCGCGCAGGCGCAGTAGCGGCTTCTTCGTTGCGGAGGGCTTAGCGTTGGGGGAAACGCGGTCTATGAAAACTCCCTATTGTCTAATTACGTCCCCACCTACCATGAAGTTAACAGTAAAGAGTTTCGTAGATTGTTTCCACCATCCCGCCACGCTCTTCGCAACTCGCTACGAGATCCGGGTTTCTTTAGTCTAGACCACGACCGGCTTTAAAGCCGGTCGTGGTCTAGACTAGCGACGGACAAGACCAATCGACGTATCTTCGTTGCAGATAGCTTAGCCGAGAGAGAAAAGCGGTTTACTAAAACTCCCTAGCGACACCTCAAACATACCACTTTACTGCTACGAGTGTTTCCTGCGGTCACCCTTTGATGCTTGGTGGTCTTTCGCCCACAGTGCAGTGCACGGACTTGATGAAGAGGGATCTGTGGAGACCCACCTGCCTGGCAAAGTGCACCCAACCCTGCGAGTAAGTAATGCCACAAATCGAAACAGTAACTTCTTCATTGATAGAAAACATGACTTGGAGACTGTTTATTTCGGAAATGTGCTACTAAAAGAGACAAACGATATCTGTGTATCTGAAACACCGCGCATGTTACCCAGTCTCTGTAATATAAACCTTCTTTGTCTGCATTTATGGACGCGGCATGGAACTTCCATGTCGCTTAGTTCCCTCCTTACTTAAAATCTAAAACATTCCTTCAACTTCCCCTGACGCTGTTTGGCCGGTCGTTCAAATCTAATCCGATGGACATTAAATTGCCGTCTGGAAGGGTCCTGGTAGTTAGCCAAATGATCGTGGGCAGTTATCTCCTCAAGCGTCCACCAGACCCGATGAAGTTGCAGAGATCAGTATTCATGTACATCCCCCCCCTTTTTCAGGGAAATCAAGTACAAAACCCAGTCGTATGTGGCTCACAGGATACCACAGAACGAGAGCAGGTGACACTTCGTTTTCAAAGAGAGGCTTCGTTTTAAAAGTCCGAAATACATTGTACGTAAGCGACTAAAGTCTATTTCCCGTTTCACAGGCTGAACGCGGTGGAGTTTGTCATCCAGATGGGCTCGGACAAACGCCGCATTGTTCGAGGATACCCCAGGATGGAGGTAACGTATGCCGGAAGTGCATGTCCATGCATCGCAATACAGCGCTATCGTGTCCGTGGCAATGTTGCCACCCCGAAACTCAAAACCCCGCAATAGGAATCCAGAAAAACCCCTAAAATCCGCCAAATTTAAGACGCTAGGCAAGAACTACTTTTTTATACAATTTATTGCTAACAGTAGCCTAGAAACAATCTGATAAATAAAACTACCCCTAAAAGAAAGCTTTTCCGATTTATGACTCCAGACGCTTCTATGCACAGAGCGATGTCTACTGCTTATTCTTATAAAGGCACCTTACTTTGTCTTGCTGTTGGATCCAACGAGGTAGAGGGCCTTAGAGCGATAAACTGGCAGCTGAAAGTGACCCCTATCGGCCGCCGCCATTTTGCACATTTTTGACCACTAGAAACGTGACCTTAAAGTTTTACGTCTAGATTTTAACGAAGTACCGCGCGCAAATGATTGCTTATTGATCTTTGATAACAGTACCGACGAGAAAAGTTATTTTTCGTTTGTTTTAAGTCCAAAGTCTGCTTTTACGACCAAAACTCGCGCAGCATCGCAATGCCTCCGCTAGATGCCGTCAGCCGCGGTGCTGTATTTTGGGTTTTTATTGGAGCTAGACACTGATCTCCGGGCTAACAGTATTGAAAAAATAGTTTATCATGTTCTTTTACAGCGATCGCTGTACAAATCTCGGCTCAATTTTGCGTAAAAGCCTCAGGATTTGGTACGGTCAAGTGTCTAGTGGTCAAGATTGTACAATATGGCTGCAGCCAAGTGGGGGTCACTTTTTCGTGGTGAACAAGATACCACTTTATCGCTCTAAGCCCCTCTACATCGTTGGTTGGTTGGTTGGTCGGTTGGTTGGTGGGACGGACGGACGGGCGGGCGGACGGACGGCCGTCTGTCCGTCCGAGAAAACAGGCAGAGATTGAAAGGAAGTGTTGACAAAAATACGCTCAAGTTTCAGTACATAGGCGATAACTTGCGCGTATTTTTGTCAACAGTTTCTTTTCAATCTCTGCCTCTTTTCTGTCCCCATTAGATTTTCTGAGCCGTTTCCGAATGGAAGATGCCGGCTTCAACGGAAAAACTTTGGAAAGTTGGACGTAGCAGGTCGGGTCATAGACTGCTTTTTTCTTCCTGAAGAAATGTCTCGTTGGTTTCTTCAGGTGCGCCGGCAGATAAGGATATTAGCTCTTTTTCTTTCTGAAGAAATATCTCGTTGGTTTCATCAGGTGTGCCGGTAGATGAGGATAGGAGCACCTTCAGGTACCCAAAGCAGTGCTGGCAGATCTGATCTGTATCCTGCAAATTACCAGATCCTGGTAGCATGCAGCATCCGCAGTGATTCAAAATCTAGAAGCTTGACACTGTGAAAACTTGTGTTGGAAGGTATCTCCTTCTTGTGAACGCGGAGGTAATAGGCGCAAAAAACTCTGAGTGAGCTATGTGATGCGTGCACTGAGGGCACAACGGCGACGTCTGTCGCCTCTCCCGTTGCTTCGTCTGCACCGCCAAACCAACTGAAGCCCCAAGCTTTCGCTGCTGTTGCGACCGAGGAGTTGCCCCGCTGACGACCAACGCCAGTGGCCACGTCGCCACGAACCAGGCAGAGTCAAAGTTCACGTACAGCTTTGCATCTGTGCCTTTCCTGGGCATACACGCACAACGCACACAAACCTCCAGATGACATCACTGACGCGCCGACACCAACTCTGCCACCGCGCATTAGAAAAGAGTCTAGCTGAACTGTCGCAGTAATCCATCTTGATGCGCTCAGAGTTGTGGATTCTCCAAATGTTCTTCAAAGGGAAGCGTTGACGAGCCGTCATATTTAGGTCACTGTTACGTTTTTAGACGCAAGGAAAGAAGCGCATGAACCACTGTTCGTGCCGGAGTTAGGCTGAAGACTGCTCTAGTCTCGTTTATTAGAACTGTAGAGAATAAAGGCACGACGCCTCAGGTACAAGGGTGCGGGGCGTTTATGTTACAGTGGAGCCAAGGTAGATGCGTACGTCTGCCCCGCGGTAAACGTGAGCTCAGCTATCTTACCAGCTCCTGACAGCGACTGCGACCGCGAACCACGTATACCGCGTGTCAAACGTAAATAAACCTCCTCCTTGGCTTCGCCGTAACGTAAGCGCCCCGTAGCCTTGTACCCGAGGCGTCGTTATTTTATTCCATACAGTTTTAAAAAACGAGACACGCGAAGTCCAAGCGCGATTAAGGAGCGTAAACTTTGATGAGTGCCCGTAAACAACCACAAGAAGAAAAAAAACTGGAAAGATATGTTTTATTACAGCAAGCTACAACACATGAATTTCTTATTTGTGACAAAACATTTGCTTTTTCCTAAAAAGAAATAAAAAAGGTACCAGCAGCGGGGTTAAGCGAAAACAATTGCCGTGGCTTAGCTCGGCTATGCCAGGATCAGGACCACCCTTATTTAAGTTGGTCCTGGCCAGGATATACGTAGCGTGAGCTTATGCGCACAAAATGAGAGGCGCTATCAAGCGGCTCCGGTGCAGCGTCAGACTTGGCTACTGCGCAGCGGAGGCGCACAGCTGGGCACGCGGCGGCGCCAGTGCATCTGCCGCGGCTATGAAGTCACTCCTCTGGAATGCACAGACCGGCGAGGCGGGTGCGGCACCGCCGCGCGCTCCGCATAATGAGCACGGCGCACGTTGCCACGCGCTCCGCATAATGGACACGGCTCATTATGCGAGCCAGGCGAAACTGCTCAACCTCGGCCAGTGTAGCTCACGCTACAAAACGCCGGAGTCAAGACGCTTCGCAACCGCCACTTTGACAGCTTAGAACTTTTGTACCAAGCAAATGGCGCAACATGTTTTTGTACGTTCGTTTTGCCTGGCCTAAGGAGAGCTGTACCCCAAAGTTTCAATAAAATCGAGACCGTTTTTTTTTTAAATATCGGTATTTTTAATGTGTTTTTTTCCAAATATTTTTTCGATGTTAGTATTTTTATTGGAAGTTCATATTTTGCAGGAATAATTTAGATGTCCTGGCCTATATTATGTATAGTTTTCAAACTCGCTAATGCCGTACATATTGAGGTAGAAGGCCTGAAATTTAGCGTATTTGTTGCACCTGATCTAAAGTAATGAATATTTTTTTTCATTCACAAAGCACATAATAATTGTATGCAGTTGACTTAAACTTTGGTGTGTTACATAAAACAGAAAACATTTTTGGCCTACCACTCTTTGCCTGCCTTCCACAGGACCGCAAAGGTAGCAACTAATGCAGTCCGCGGTGGGAGCAGGGCCGTCGCGCAATCTTGAAAACAATTTTTTTTTCTCGTAATGAAAACGCGTTTTTGACCAAAAAAAAGTTCAGCTTCGTGCTATATATTTTTGTGTACATCACATATAAAAAAAACAGAAAATAAAATGTCGAGTGGACCTGCAGAATCGATCTCTTGGAACCAATAGCAGTCCTGTTTTTGGCTCACAAGTGGTTTGTGCCGAAACAAAATAATATTGCTTTTAATTAGAGGTATTCCCCACTAAATTTAGCGGGGAAACTGAAATTGTGTTGAGGTCATGGGACGTCAGTTTTTCCGCTACATTTATCAGAGAAACTGAAGCGCAGTGCTGCATTATGGGACGTCACAGACGTACACACCATTTTGGTTTCTTCGCTGAATTTAACGGGAAATTTAATTTGTGTATAGGTCTGTAACATCCCATAATGTAACGCGTGCGGTCATCAAGCTGATCAAAATTAATAACCACGAAGGGATTGACGTGCAAGTCTTCCGCACGCACGGGAGCAACTACGGAAAAGGGAGAGTCTACGACATCTATACCAAGAATCAAGACGAGAACCTACAACGTTCTGAACACCGAAGTAGTGTCTGAGAAGATCAACATCGTGGCGCGCATCGGTGGGGAAAACTAACACTGCGGTCATCACGTTTTATAGCAACAAGCTTCCCAGGGTCGCTAAACTCGTCAAACGCAAAGTTGGGGCCGAAGTTCGCAGAGCGTATTGATTGGACTCTCTCGACGATGGTGTCACGCGGGACGAGATGTTAATCATCCAAACTCTCTCGGTGCTCAAATTCCAGCGACATTGTGAAACACAAAGTCGTTGCGAGCTTCACCGGAGCGCGTGCGAGATAGACCGTGGGGCCAGGTTATTGAATGGCTGGACTGATGACGTCGCCTCCGCGTGTATCCCTACATCCCCACGCCGCGTTAGAGTCAAGGCTGTCTAGACTGTCCTTAGGCGGGCTTTCAGTATACTCTGAACTTTCTCGGCGCAAGATCGTCGTTTGTGGAAGTTACTGGTGACGACTACGTGACGTTTTACAATTTTGAGAAGTTATTTGAGGCCATAATCTTCGCCTCGGGATCAAGGCGAAGATTGAACTTTGTGATATTGTGGACCGATGCGCGGTGAACGCGGCTTTAGAGCTCATCTTCCGCCACTGTCAGCAAAGCTAGCGGGGTAACCCAAAGGCGCTTATGTAGTGATGTCGGCAGTATGTGAGGGATGAGGGGACGGCGGGGGATGGGCAAGGAAAAACCGAGGGAAATAAAAAGGGGTACGACCAACACACACACACACAAATAGGTGTGAGGAAGTGAAGTAGAAAATGTTCGGGAGACGGGGGGGGGGGGCGGTTGTGGAGAAGGTGGATATTCCTTCTCTCGAATTTTTTAGTATATTTTTCTGAAATATATGGGCACTATATAGGAGGCTATGATCTGGGACTGGTGTGATCGCCCCCCCCCCCCCCCACTTCCACCTTTATGCCTATCGCCCCCTCTTTCAATGCCACGGGGGGGGGGGGGGGGGGCTTGCCCAGTCCCCCTGTTTCGACGTCCCTGCTTAGAGGCGTTCCAACTGAGCGATAACGATTAACAGCACAGCGTGCAATTTTTCTTTCGAGAGAGAGGCTCATGCTAGGGCTCGTATACTTCGTCTCACTTTAGCGTGGACTAACTACAAATGCTGTACAAGCGCGAGCGGATAGCCTTGACTGCCTTGAATGGAGCACTCGCTCCACGAGCGCTCATGCAGCTGCCGAGGCTTCATCGAAAGCAACTAGCTCGCGCTTCTAGCATGCGCGGCAAACAATAGTCCATGCTATGATGAGACGGAGTATAGTGTGCAGGCGCGTTCGGTGTCGTCCTTTTGTAGTTTTTATACGCCTAACGTCAGGGTCAGGATTATCAGTTCTAAACGACAAATACAATGATGAGTGTTCGCCACGACGGTGACAAGTTTGGTTGCGTACGATGGAAGCTTGGAGTCATCGCGTTCTTAAAACATCACCATCAATAGTGACAACCTGGCATTACTCTTATTTCCGTTGATAAAAGCAGAATTGGAAAGCCGACCACACCGATTCTTCTGCTAGCCTACGCGGCCAATAGTTATTAATGAGAAAAAAATAGTAAAATAATTTTATCCCACCGATCGGGGGGGGGGGCGAAATCCGCCCGAAAGCGGACAACGCTACTCGGCTGGTTCTGACCTAGCCACGTCGGGCTATACTTTGAATAAAGGCCGATAGAAATTAAACGAACGGCAGGGACGTTTTTCAGAAAATTTTTATTTAACGGCGGAAATAAGAAGAATATCAAACTGTCAACTTCGACGGTGTTGAATTTAGAATCCAATTATCCCAAGCCGCCGCCGTGCTTTTTAGAGACTATGAAACCTGTTGGTCGCAGCTGATAATCTTTGTCGTGACGTCACACGTATGAACCACGGTCGTCTCCGCGCGCTCTCTTGCGCTGCTCTAGTTCGGCGCCTAGGGAGTGATAGGGACTTTTCGCCCCTTGAAAAAAAACGTCACGACGATAAACGAATATGCGGGTTTCTGAGAAAGGAAAACTTCGCGGCAATCTTTCGGCTCTATGTCATAACACAAAGAATATTTGTGTTTGACGAGTTTAGTGACCCAGGTCGATCTTCTACCGAAATTTCCACAAAATGGTCTATCCACACAGACCCAAAGCCGTTGTATGTGACAATTGCAAGAAAATAGGCCATAAAGCCAACATCTGCTACAACCCACATGTATGTAAAAGGTGTGGAAGGAGGCACGATGAAGGCATCGCGGACCAGCAAGCGGGCCACAAGGGGTGCGAAGAAGTGAGCCAATTTTGCCAGGAGTGCAGGAAGATAGGTCACATGACCAGCAGCAAAGCATGCCCGACAAAGGTTGCGGCAAACAAGAAGATGCGTGAGGATCAAGCAAGATACAGACTTCAAAACAAAGCCAGCCAGAACCCACAAGCACGGGACGAGGAACGGACCGCCAAGGACCCAGTACCGCCCAGCGAAAGGGTTTGGGCAGACAAGGTTGCACAAGGCCGCCAAAGCCGTCTCAGACCGGCGGGGCATACGGCGGTGAGTGCAAATGTGGTCGCATAGAGGCGAAACTAGACAAGATGATCATGCAGTGGGAGATATTCATGACAACGTACAAGTTATATTTCCCTGCAGAATCATGCTAAGAGTTCTGCATTGGAATTGCCAGGGGCTGCGCAATGAGGAGGCGGAGCTCAGGGCTCGACTTCTCGACGTACCATCAGAACGCCCAGATATCCTATTCCTGCAGGAAACTAACACGACGGAAATTGCATTACCAGGGTTCGAGGCGTATTCGTGCACATCCATCACTAACAAAAGGTTCGCGAAGGTGCTGTACAATGAAGGAAGGAGAGACAGAAAAGACAACCGACCGCTGGACTAACCACTATTTTAATAAATCGTCCTCCTCTTCTACCAGTTCTTATGCGCATTCCTTTGCTTTTTTTTTTTTTCCTGAGTTATGTTGCCACCTCTCTTCTATTTAGAGGGAGGGCGCCCTGCAGAGAGAGCTTTTCTTGGGGTTGCAGGGTTATTGAGGCGAAGCTCACAAAGTTTTCTTCTTCGTTTTCCATAGCGAAGACCTCCAATATCTCCCTTGCCTGCTGGTTTTTATTGTGCGCTATGATTAGGGCTTGCTCAAGCTGGCAGCGAGGTGTCCTGGTCACGCGAGGTTTTAGATGCGGAGCATCTCTTAGCTCGGGCCTATGTCCGCGCGCGCCTTGGCGTCGTAGTCCGCACTCGCACTACGCACGCGCAATTCTCCTCCTTCGCTCTCTCCAACAGCTGCGCGTTACTCTCTCCGCTCGCTCTCTCTACCAGCTGCGTGCACTGCGCGTGCGTTCGCTTCTCCTCACACCGCGCGCGCACGCGCAACTCTCCTCCTCTAGTCTCCTCTCCTTCAAGTGTGAAAAAAAAGTAAACGGCGAGCGTTCCAAGTTTCTCTGCCGCGAGCCGCGACGAAGGCTAGCGTAGGGGATAACGCTAGGGCAGTCGGTGGCGCCATCTCTCGACGTCAGCACGCAACTGACTCTTTCCTCGGAAACAACACGATGCTCCGCATCACCCCATGGTTCCCCTCAGGAAGATGGTGTAATTTTTTTCATGTTGGCTACATGTTCACGTGCACGGTCGTTTATGCAGCGCCCGGTCTGTCCTAGAGCCACTAAATGAACTGCGCTTAGAGTATCGGCACTCCGTTCCTTGACTTTGTTTTGGGCCATGCCATTTTGGGGCTTGTGCGGAGCAGACGCTACTGCCGATCGTCATGGTTCAAAAGTGCGACTTCCTCAGCCTTTGATTCGGTGTTAAGAAGGTCATGTAATATTGCGTTGCTTGGTCGCGAACTGTTTAACATTTGTGGAGGACGGAAAAGCGTTTCCTGTGATTTCAGATAAGGCTTCAGATAACTGGCAACCATAATTTTAAGCCACAATATGGCCAAGTGTCGTTACTCTGAAGCGTAGCTTATTTAGTGGCACTAGTCTGTCCAATATAGCAGCGCCAACATGTCAACGGTATGCTGTAAACGACTCCTTTTTGGAGTCGTTCACAGCGTATCGTGATATCGCGTGTTTGCTACGGCGCGAGACACTAAAATCTGACCAAGGTTCAGTGGAAAGACTCGAGACACTCAATAGGCACGCGATGAGAGTGATTACGGGACTACCCTTTTTTACTAAAAAGATAGAATTAAAGAAATGGGCGCAGCTGGTCCAGGCCAGGGTCGTGGCGCACGAAGAAAGACTTCAACAGCAAGGAAGACAGATCCTGGGGCTGCTAGGCGACAAGCTAGAGGGCCTACCGAACCTGCCAGAATGGCTTCTACCCTGGGAAGACATGGCAGACATCACCAAAAGGAGGATCTTAGAGACAAGGGGGCGAAAAAAGGAACGAGCGGATCACCAAGGCGCACCGGAGGGTGGCGGAGCACTGGATACACCTTTCTAATGGCGAATTGCACAGGGCGTTTTGGAGCGCGCCGGGATCAGTTCCAGAATGGAGCGCACGATCCGAACGGGGTTGCGCCGCCTACGGATCCCCAGTGGAACATGACCACTGGTCCGGGATCGGTGGATGCCTTCCCGTCATTCAACTGCTCGGGAATCCCCTTTCCGCGGCCGCCGCGGTCGTTTCGAATACGTTTTCGCAATCGCGGCGCTAACACGTGTTCGACTCACGAGCGGCAGGATTGCCGGGCTTCTAGCAAAGATTGCCGGAATGCCCGTAGCGCGGCAAAACCTTCTCTTCTCCTTCCTGGAAAACGAACCGGCTGTCCAGCCAAGGAGCAAGCGGCCATTACGAATTCTTCTGAGGCGAGATGGGCGAGATCAGGCGAGATGCCCCGCGAGAAAGGAAGTCACGTGTGTGCGCCGAGGGCTGGCCTGGTGGGCTTCCGGTGGAATCCGCCGAAATCGTAGGAGCGACTTTTCTCGGATCCAGATCGAGATCTGGAGCGGGAGCTAATCCTAAATGACCCGTGGAACACGTCCGTCTCGATCCCGATCGCCCAGTGAGATAGGCCAACACCACCTAGACTAGAAGGCCTCCGCACTTCTCCCCTCCTGCTCTCTGACGTCATCGCACCTTGCCCCAGAAATTTCAAAGCTCCTAACTATCTCGCCTCCCGACAGATGGCGCTAGCTGCTACACCGTCGTACTGGTCGTACGCGAACCGGGAGGGAAGCCGTCGCCATTTTGCGGGTTGCTGACAGCACGTGCGATGCTTGTTTTTCTGTCATCGTACGGCCGTTCCTTGTTGCAGTACCCGTTTTCGACGAACTTATTTCGTTAACGAATGCATACTGCGACATTGGGCGGTGCTGTGTACCGAACTGTCGAGGGAACTACGACAATGCCTCATCTTCGCCCACATCGAACCGGCATCGCAAGCCCCTGAGCTGCTTGTGTCTGTGGCAGTGTCACAGGATCTCTCCGTTCGCTCCGTTGGTGTCGAATGATGTGTGCATTCCTGGCGAAATTTGTGACGTTCGTGGCTGGATAACCTTCTGGACGACGTGGAGCGCTTCATTGAAAAGAAGGCCCATCAACAGGAGGACAAGGTAGGAAGAATGCTTGGACTGGCTTTCTCATTGCTCGATGACATTTGTGACGATGAGTTGCATGATGATGAGATGATGAGAAGCACTAACGCTATTTTGACTGACCTTACTTGTGATGATTTCATGTGACTGATTTTCATTCAGTCCACACATTCCATTTTTAGTGTAAATAAACATTCAATCATTGAACTTCTGTGCTGCACAAATTATGAACCAGGGTTATAATATCAGAACTCTACTTGTTTTTATTCAATTAAGAGCCAGATTATTTGTAGAAAGCCGTGATAAATAGTATGAAATACTGAAGCTATAGGAATATAATAAACCTCATTATTTTCCTAACCCAATAATTTTTAGCAAACAAAAATACTGAGAGGCACACGGGAAGATTTCTGTAAGTCGGAATTTTTTGAGTGTACAAACGTTCGATTATTTTATGACCTGTACATCTTTCCATCAGACCTAATTCGCGACATATTTGGACCGCCAAAATTGAATACTTGGCAGTACCTAGATATATGCTTGTCATTAAAGAATTTGACACTTAGTGCTATATTAGTAAGCACATAGTTGAAGGAAAGTAGCGTAATACAATATTTATTCAGTAAATAGATTGTACATATTAATTCTGTATATACACACATTGAACTACGGCTCTAATATTCAAAATAAATCGCCGAATGGGTTTCCAAATTTACACAGCACAAACTATGCAGCTACCAGAAAAACTATGCAGCTACCAGAAATGATGCCATCACCAGAAAGCAGGGGCATGCTAAACTGTCTAAGCAGAGAAAACTTCAGACGTTGAAATAAAGCTCTAAAATCAATCCCTGTAATGCAAGGCTACTGGTTATCACACTGATTGTATGCTTTGATGAATGTGCCAGTTGTAAATAGCAAGTGTAAGACATGTATGACTTTCAGGTTGACTGTATGTGTGATATGTGGTTGTAAATATCTCGAAGACCTGTATTAAATTCCGTGCGTGTTTTGTAAATGAATGTTAAGTTCATTCTCCAACTGTGCCTGGCGGCGAGTGCCAAATGCGAATAAATGTTCTCTAGAACACTCCCAACTGCCTTTTCATGTGATCGTTCGTTTCACTGCCGTATTTCTTCAATAGCCAGAAACATCTGTTTTCAACTTCCCCGCATACTCAGACCTAACTCAATGGTTTACTAGTCGCACACTACTGGATAACTGTAATGAGCGCCCTCAGAAGTAACTCAAGTAGCTTTAAAGAAAAAGCGTACCGCGTCGGCTCGCGCGTTCCCGCTGCGCAAGCGGCGGATCGGAGGGGCTTGGTGCGGTGACGTCACGGGGCGAGTGCGGGGGCCTTCTCAGTCTAGGTGGTGTTGGATAGGCTCGCTCCAAAAAGCCGATCTCGACGCGCTCCAAACCACCAGTGGTTTGGGCGCGCCAGATCGGCGCATGATAATGATGATGAACAGTGTATTTTTGCCGAATCTTGTCGATTCTTTCGAAAGTTCGGCAAAAGTTTCGGCTCCGCCGAATCCCAAGATTTGGCAGAAAACGACGTTCTCGTACGAAAAAACTAGAACATACCGGTGCTGTTGTTATGGCGACGGCGTGTTTGGCAGCACGGACAACCAATCGGAGAGCTCGGCATGGTTCTGAGCCGCTGATTCGGAGCACTGGATTGTTAACAACAAACACAGGCGGCCTTTCTGCCACCGCTTTTCTGGGGTTCGTGTCCGTGCAGTGATATGTCGACGCTAACACGATTTAAAACACGCCCGAATGCCGAAGCCGGGATGCGTAACCGCCTCCGTTGACTGCTACGAACTCGATCGCTAGGCGAAGTCAACATCGTTGGTAAAAGACGGCCCGTGTCAGTCGTTTGGCAAAGTGACGTAGATGGAAACAAATTGCCGCGGCGTTTTTCGCGGCCTCGGAGATGCAGGAGCGCGCCGACGTTAAAAAAATATACGTTTGAACTACGAAGTGTCAGCAAGACCACGTAATACCTGTTCACACTCGGAGCGTGACGCGCGCGTTTGATCGAAGTGCTGGATTCGTGCTGTTGGACCGCGAATTGATAAGCGCTTCGGGACCGATCCTTTACGATTCCAACTCGATGCTGACGTGACACCCGGCAAAGAAAGGTTGCGACCCACGAACTGTTATAGCGATCGACAGTGAGGTGCAGTCTTGTCAGAATAAAAATGGAATACTAATAACAAAGTGCACATACCGTGTTGCGAAGGTAATCCATGCGGCGTTTATTTGAGCTGTATATCACACAAAACAAGGAGATAGAATCGATGCGAGCTCCTTTTTCGACGACACAGCGTTCGTCACCGCTGCCTGGAAAACAAGGAGATGACAAGAGGAAGTCATTGACCTCTTCATCTAAAATTGAGGTCAGCGATCAAACCATAATACGGAGAAGGGTTCACAGTTTTCGCGCGGGCATATTCCATTCAGCACGCCAGCCGGTCGTGGGCAGACGGTCTTGGCCAAGTGACCGTCAGAGCACCGCTGCGCCGAGTGCTAGGCCTATTTGCCGAACTCGCTTGGCCGGTCGGTGGAATCGTGGCCGTTGGAGATTTTCCAGCGTGTTTGTGGATCCAGCGTTCTTGTTCGTCATGGTCTGTTTGAAGTACTTTTCACTATTTTTCTTGCTGCTTGAAGTCGGGACGCGTGAGAAGCGCACGTAGAAAAATAAACGTCGGTTGGTCGTCGCGATCTGCGACGCTGTCGGCCATGCTGATTTGATCGTAAGAAGTGCGTAAGACAGCTTCGGAGCTGTCGTAGGATTTCGTCGTAACCTGCGCAAAACTTTACACAAATTTCGTTTCGTGAATACGAATTTGTTCTTAAGTTTTGTCTTACGCAAATTTTCGGCGTAAGTTCGTTTCGTGAATCTGGCCTGAGGGTCTTACATGACGAGGGTGGTGACCGGCGGGCCCGGAGGGCGCGGGAAAAGCCCCCGGAAGAAAGAGGCGTCCGACACGGATGGTTGCTGGTAACCAACGTTACTAGAACTCTCAGTTGGGAAACTCACCGTTGAAACCTGGGCCGCTGGCGTCCACCGAGACCGAGCTAAATGCGACAACAGCGCCACTCTGTATCATTTGTCTTAACTGTGGTCGCCTTGAGCTTTTAGAAAGCATGTTTTTGCGTAAAAACTAACGGAAAAAACTCTTTTGTAGTAACTTTTATTGGAGTTTAGTACAAAATGGGGGCGCGTGTTGTTTTCTAAAATCTTTAGTTCGCAAGGTTTTGCAGTATAATTAATATTGTTTTTATACAACCCTGCCTCAGCGGGGATTTCAGGTAGCGCGTCCTGAGTTAGGCGCATATTAACCACGGTAGTAAACCGCGGCGCGTCCGCTTGGGAGTCGGGGGCGGTACCTCGAAGCCCCTTCCACAGTATCTGTTCTGGCCCCAAAATGGCCGATTACAGCGAAAATGGAAGTCACGTGCAGTTCCTGGACTGGCCGCTGCGGGAGAAGTGGCGGCGTTGGGATCGCCATTAGCTCGGTTCTCGTGGACGGATCGGTGCCACTTTTTCAGAGCAGTCTCTATGGCAGTTTCCCAACTGAGTGGTTCTAGTAACGTTGCTGGTAACTTACTTACTTTTTTAACGGTCAAACAACATGGCGGTCAATCGCCACGAGGACGCAACCCTGAAAACACGGGCGCCAAGTGGTATGTGGCGCCACCTGGCTAGTGTAGATGGCAAATGCGAAAAATTAAAATACAACAGTGGAGCTTTGTTACAATGATTTTACGACTAATTTGATTATTAGCGGATCTCTCTCAAAGACCATTCAGGTTCAATGCTCGGTACGTCAGGGTTTCCCCCTCTCACCATTACTCTTCGACTTGTATTTGGAACCATACTCTGAAGAAACATCATAAGCAACAACACGGTTCGAGGTTTTTGTCTCCAAGGTTGCGAGGTAAATATTCTCGCACATGCAGACGATCTGGTTGGTGCTGGTGTGTTCCGATAAACCTAGCACACTAAACGCAATGCCATGTGTTTCAGACTTCTGTGCTACGTCTGGTGCTGCTGTAACAATAACAAAGGTTGTGGCTCCTGGTGTGGGGAGTGGGGGCAATGCCATCTAGATTTGTAGACATTACATGGTCAACAAGCAAACCGCAACTTTTAGGTGTACCTTTAAGTGCCATGGACAACCCAGAGTCCATGTGGGACAATCTACGCCCCATGGAACTCAGGCTTTTCACAAACTCCAAGGAGGCAGTACGAGAGTGTAAGAAAGCCTCCAGCGCGAGCAGGAAGGTCAAGGAAATTAAGGAAATGGCAGCCCAACTATGTAAACTTGGCACCACCATCAAGATAGGTTGGATCTCAACGCCATGCAGGGATCCCCGGCAATGAAAAAGTGCATCAACTCGCTCGCGCGGCGCACGTTTCTTTCCGCGAGCGAGGGAGAGCACCCATATCCTCACAACCACGGATACGCCGGACCCAGTAATGGGAGGATGTCATATGATGACGAAGAATATGATGCTAACGAGAGAAGATCTCAATCAAGTTGAGGTAGAGGATAAGATTGTGGGAAAGCCTGCCCGAGACAACCGAGAGGGATGGGAAGAAGGGACAAGGTCCTCCACAGCCGCATCATGGCAGGCGCCACCCGCTCCCCGCCACACGTGGCCGCATGGAGCAAAGGGAGACGCTCCAGCAGGTTCAACAAATGCACGGATATAAAAGGAAGCGATCTCATCTCTTCCGGGGAATGCTCCTAATATCAACAAATTCGGACCAAGTTCAAACCCAATTATGCCCAGAACCTGGATGACTGGCTTCACCCAGAGAAGTCATCAAAGAAAACGGCCAGCTTAGTCTCCTAAACTCGGTGCTATAAGCGAAGCTGGACGTGCATGTGTAGAATATTTTCTCCGCATCCTTTTTCCCAGTGCCACATGCCCAAACGAAGATGTCACTCAGCATATTCCCCTCACCTTTACCTTGTTTTTGTGGCAATAAAAACGTCTTTTGAATCTGAATACAAAAGTTGAGGCGGCATGTTGGATTGTTTTGTGGTTCCGCTTGGAAACGGCTTCGAAGTAGGCTACTCCAAGCAGCTTGTGTCAAAAAGAAGCCTGTTTGAAAAGGTAGCAATGTATTTTCTTTTTAATAACTCGGTTAGTTGTTAATTTAAATTCCTAATGTACTAATTATAAAATAAATTGTCAACTCGTTAAAGTAATGAGAGCGCCCCACCACGGAAGAGGAATTTGGCGCTGCTATACAAAAGTCCACTCCATTGGCCATATGGGAAATGTCCGGCGGTTGCTTTGGCTACGACCAACGTTACTATACTCTGTTTCACCTTATGATGTACCGCAGGAAAAGGCTACAAGCGCGAGCTCCTTGTTCTGAGGCACATCTCGGCGGCACAAGCTCTCGTGACTTAAGAGCGGCTGCCAAACGCTATGAGCTCGCAGCTTCTGGCCTTCGCTGCGGTACAACATAAGGCGAAACGAATATAGAACAACTCACTTGGAAAATTGCCATAAAGACTGCTTTGAAAAAGTGGCTCCCATCCGTACTCGAGAACCGAACTAAAGGCGGTCGCAACAGCCACTCCCGCAGTGGTCACTCCGGGAACTGCACGTATGCATGTATCGCTTCAAGTCGAGTCGCGAAAAGGCCGGTGGCACCCCATCTCGCATTGCCATTTCCCAGTAGCAATATAAATGAACTTTAATGTTTTGACTAGTCGCTAAACGGTGGCGCTGTTATCGTATTAAGTTCGGTATCGGTGGACGCGAACAGTCCGGATTTCAGGGGCGACTTTCCCAAATGAGTGTTTTAGTAACGTTGGTCACACTGGCCACACCTGGTACGACTTTGGTCACACCTGGCAAAACCATCATACATAGAATATGTTCTTAGAGGCTATCTTACTGTAATCGTTTGTGTACTGAGACTCATGGCGCGACTTCCGATGATCGTTTTGTAGCTCGAGCCTCACATTTTCATCAAGTTATTCTCGCCAAAAATGGACTGGGTGTTTGGGTGAAAGAACAACCGTGTTACACATTTTTGAAAAACCGGTGACGACGGACGAAAAAGGGGATAACGCATAAGACATCTCAAACGCAGCTGCTAAACTTTATTGGCACTCTCTCAGACGTCTCCACGAAACTGCACACGCCCTTAGAACGTACAGCCAGGGTACACCTCATCTTGACCTCATTTCAAATCACCGAACTCAGTTCGTATACAGCAATGTAAACAAGGCCCCTTATCACAAACCACCAAGGTCGGACCCAACGCACAATACCTACACACAAAGTCCAAGGCCGAACCAGCATCTCGTACAAAGGCCCCACACTAACACTGATCATAAACCGACACCGGAAAAAAATTACAGCAGCGAATACCTTCGAGTGGCTTCGTCTAGTGTGATCGACGGCTGACTGATAACTACAGTCGTACAGTTGCCTACAGTCGTGATTCTGATTGTCTCTTTCAAGACTCTTTTTCACAATATTTTTCTTTGCTCAAAACAACAGTATATCCCCAATCAGGCAAACAATTATTGCATTCCTGTACATGTTTAGCAATCTCAGAGTTCGGAGAGCCGTTCTTAACTGCCCTCATGTGTTCAAGCAGTCTATCATTTGGGGGATTCCTGTGGTCTCCCTTCCCCGATGGCTGTGATAACGGCCGCGGGTTCTAAACGCTCGGCCGCCTTCGCCATGAGCTCCGACCTGTTCGTGAAGCGGAGGGTTTTCCGTCTTGCACTTGGAGCGCCCTCCTCTCACTCTCTCCCGGGGGGACCTCTCTCCGTCCTCCCGCTCGGATGCGAATCACTGCTGACAGGCGTGGAGGCTTTCGCCTCTACTTTTCCCGCTTTCGGGAGGGGACTCGTCCGGTGACCGCGAAAGAGATAGGACGTGTGTTGGCGACTTCTCCGACGCTTTACCCATCTTGGCACTCCGGAACCCCGCGTCTGGCAGGTAAGGACCTTTTCTTACCTTGCCGACGTGGGGGGCATTTTATAAGAGGACATTGCAGTTGTTGTTGTTGGTTTTTTTGTTGTTTTTTTAAGAGTGTTATAATAAATGTTCTTGGACTCTGTCCTCACTCTGGTACGTGTGTCTTCTCTTCCGCTATATTCGAGAGAGTGAGACAAGGTACCCGATCATTGGCACCGACAGAGGTAATTTATCGAACCGAACTGCGGTACTGTAGCCCTAAACGTCGTTCATATTGCCGCGGAGATGTGGGGACCGCGCTATTAGGTTTGACGTCTCCTTTGAGATCGCCGCCGCTGTTGAGACAACCCTTTGGTTACTCTATCGGTACCTGTGTTGGTAGCTATCAAATACCTCATAAAATGGCGCCCAACGTTGGGCCACGGGTTCCTTTATCGTGGTCGTGGCTCCTGGCCTTCGTCCCTATGTCCGGCCTTATTTGCCGACATTCTTTGCCTTTGATCGCCCCATACCACGAGCGTCCTGATCTCGCCACTTATGGTTGAGCGATTAATGCCGAGTAAAGGAGTGGCAGTGCGGGTTGCCCGCACTGCCACTCCTTTGAGCGAGCGCAGTGTGATTCATGCGCGCGTTCCTGTTTAGAACTAGAATGCGTCAAGCAACATTTGTTGTTGCGGGAGGCCCTTTGTTCTCCATGCTTGGGGCGAACCATTCACCTTTGCGCATTTGAGTTCCTAGTGCGCCACCAACAGCTCGTCATGAAGGGAAAATGAATATAGAACTTTCGATGACGTCTTTGAGAACCGGGTGGATGTTTTATGTCCGGCGGGGAGCGAGGCTTTGCAGAAAAGAGTAGCGAAGGATCAGCAGTGCAATCTGGAAATGTAAATATTCGCGTTTTCTTTGACTCTGGAGCAGTCACGGACTCTCAGCAAGGGTCGGATGGTGCGCCGGCCAATAACGTCGATAGGTAGCTGGTACTGCTACTGACGGGCTCCGGGAGCCGGGCCGCGTTACCGTCGGCGTCGAGAAGCAGTTTGTACACTGTTGACGCGCGCGCTGTATTCACTGCTGGTAATGCAGTGGGCGCGGAGGGTTTCCTTCGGGAAAGGTTTGTATTTGCTTGATGCCAACGTACTCATGCAGCCTGTTGTTGTTTTCCAAGAACGACACTAGTTTTGCGTTCATGGTGGTGGCGCTACGCAGTATGAGGCGCACTGTTACGGTATCTGGGTGGACGAGTGACTCGAAGACTTCCGGAGGTTATGGTGCTCTGAAATCCGGGCGCCATGTAGCCAGAGCGTACTTTGGCGATATCTGTCAGACTCGCGTGATCCAGGTGGAAGAGTGACTCTAAGACTCTCAGCAGTTACGTTGCTCTGAAACCTGGCCTTGCCTCAAAAGAAGGGTCCACACCGTTGTGAGCCCTTGATCAAGCCGTATCGAGTGCAAGACATATTTTTCTTGCCTCAGTAAGCTAGTTGGCTTAATATTCGGCGAAGCTTGCAGGTTTGAGCGTGTGAGCTGCGGCCCCTTCTATCTTCCTCCTTGGGGAGCAAGATGGCGGCTATTTTGCGCGGGAACTTGCGTCTTCCCCGCTCGCAGACGCGTATACATGGCGGTTTGTTTCTATCCGCCCCTTCGAAGTCCCCGTATCCATTTACCTCGACTTCAGAAGACAGGCCAGCTGCAGACTGTTATCTGTTTTTGGCCACTTATAGTCAACGAACTCGTCCGGTAACTATAAAACCGGGTATTGCAGGCAACTTCTGTTTTAGCTGCCTGCGCAAAGGATTGAAAACTTGGTGTTTTTCCTAGAAGCTCTTTCCCCGGTGTCAACAGTATGTGGTCGCGTTTCGAACGGAGGGGCCCCCTTTATGGCTTCTTCTTCCGGTGTCGAAGCGGGTCACTCTGGCATATGTCCTGTGACCGCTCGTTCGGTCCGCTTCCCAATTGAGCGCCTTCCTGTCACCGTTGACAAACTGGCCACCTTTTGTGGTTTTTGTGGTAGTATTTGCGTGATTGTACCGGTCGTACCGGGTAACAAGCAACACTACGTGTAGAACGTTTTGAGATCCCCCTGGGCGCTGTGTTCTCTTCTTCTTTTCTCCCCTACTCGCCCCGTTTATTCGGACTTACAAAATAATATTATTACATCTCTTTTTCCCACGAAAATGTCATTCGCCAAATCTTTTTGGTTTTCTTATGGTCCGTCCTGAACGGGTCTTTGGGATGTTTTCTTCTCTAGGAGGAACACTGAATTCTGGTGTGCTTGCTTCAGGATGTGTTTGGTTGCTGGTGGTCTCCCGTGGTGTTGGAACCAGGTGATGTGTATTCCGGCGGAGATATCCTGACCTTGTCCTGATATTGTAGGATCGAGGTTCTGGTCTCTTGCCCGTAATTGTTCCAGTTGCTTTGCTGTCTCTTACCCATACCTCGCTGCCGATATCTAACTCCTGTTTTCGGCACACTCCATGTCTCTTGTCGTAGTTTTCCGCTTGCTTATTTTTTTCTTCTGGATCCTTCTTGCGGAACTCCTCATGGTTGGGCAGTCTTGGCAAGAGTGTAGAAGCCAATACTGGCAGTGTGGTTCGCAACTGCCTTCCCATCATAAGCTGTGCCGGACTGTATCCAGAAGGTCCTGGTGTTGTTCTGTAGACCAGTAATCCAAGCTCGGGATCTTCAGACTTCTTGATGATGTCTTTGGCTATCTTGACAATTCTTTCAGCTTCCCCGTTACTTTGCGGATAACGTGGGCTGCTTGTAACATGTTCGATCTTGTAGTCCTTACAGAAGCCTTCGAATGGCTTGGAGCTGAATTGTGAACCGTTGTCTGATCGCAGAACCTCAGGTATTCCGTGGCGTGAAAATAGTGCATTGAGATGTGATATGACTGCTTCTGAAGTGGTTTGTCTCAGTCTGGTTATTTCCATGTACCTCGAGTAGTAGTCTACGACGAGCAGGTATTGGGCTCTTTTCAACTCGAACAAATCTGTCCCAACTCGTTGCCATGGTCTCTCTGGTAGTTCAGACGCGATCATCGGCTGTGTTTTTGGTACTCGCTCGTGTGCGCAGCTGAGACAGTTTGTGACAACATCAGCCATCTGAGAGCTTAGTCCTGGCCACCAAACTGACATCTTGGCTCGTTGCCGGCATCTCGAGATACCCTGATGGCCATCGTGCAGTCGGTGCAAGACTTGCTTCCTCATTTGACTTGGTATCACAAGGCGGTTGCCTCTCACGAGTAGGTTTTCTTGTACCGTGAGGTTGTGTCTTTCTTGGAAATATGGGGTGATCTCGATTGGCACTTGCTGCTTGCTAGTTGGCCATCCTTTTTTGCAGTACTCCCTCACTTTAGTACAGACTGGGTCATCCTCTTGCATCTTCTTTACCTCGATCAGGTACTCCCGGGATGCAGGGACTGACTGAAGAACGACTCGCACAAAAGCCTCGGTCTCTTCTTCCATATTGTCTGGAGGTTCAACAGGTGACCTTGACAGGGCATCGGCCGTCCAGAGTTCTTTTCCAGGCACGTGTGAGATTGTGTAGCAGAATCTCATCAGCCGCAGTTTGAATCGCTGAACTCTGGCTGGAATCGCATCCAGTTCTTTGGACCCAAGAAGAGGTACGAGTGGACGATTATCTGTTTGGATGTGAAACTGTGTTCCTAACAGGAACTTCTCGAATCGTTCACATGCCCATGTCACGGCATACGCTTCTTTCTCAATCTGAGCATATTTTGTTTCTGTGGTACTCAGTCCTTTCGAAGCGAAGGCTGCGGGTCGAATGTCTCCGTTCTTGTCTTTTTGTAGTAGCACTGCCCCCAAACCGTAAGACGAAGCATCTGCTGAAACAATAAGTTCTTGTTGCGGATCATACAGTGTTAGGGCTGTTGCCTCCTGGATGTCCTTCTTCACTGCATTGAATGCTGTTTTCTGTGCAGTGTCCCACGTCCACTCGTTTGCCTTCTTGAGAAGATCACGCAGAGGCTTCAATTTTTCGGAAAGATGGGGAATGAAGCGTCCCACTTGGTTTGCCATTCCGATGAATTGTCTCACCTCGGTCACTGTCGTTGGCGCTGGCATATTGGAGATGGCTGTGACCCTTTGTGGGTCTGGCTTGATCCCTTCCTGGCTGACGATGTGTCCCAAGAACTTTATGGACTTTTTCTTGAACTCGCATTTGTCGTTGAGTCGGACACCTGCTGTTTTCAACCTCTTAAGAACTTCCTCTAGCCTCTCATCATGCTCTTTCTCGTTCGCACCAGTGATTAGGATGTCGTCCATATGGCATAGGACTCCTGGGATTCCTTCCAGGATCTCGTTCATCCTTCGTTGAAAATACTCCGGGGCGGAAGAAATTCCAAACGGCAGTCGTTGAAAACAAAATCTGCCAAAAGGAGTGATAAAGGTGGTCATAGTTTGTGACCCTTCTGCCAACCGAATTTGCCAAAATCCGGACTTGGCGTCTAGTTTTGTGTACAGTGATGTGCGTGACAACCGTCCCAGTGTTTCTTCGACAGAGGGCAAAACTAGCTTTTCGCGCTCTATGTTCTTGTTCAGTTGCGTCAAATCCACGCAGATCCGTACATCTCCGTTCGGCTTGGGCACCACAACCATTGCAGAACACCATGGTGTAGGCTCTTCAACTTTCCTTATGATTCGATCTTTCTGCATGCTTGCCAGCTGCTCTTGTACTTTCGTCATCAGTGCCAGGGGTACACGCCGTGATGTGTGGACGGAGACTGGCGTGGCGTCTTTCGAGAGTTTGATTTTGTACTCTCCTGCCATTTCTCCGAGACCTTGGAACAACTCAGGGTATTGTTCGTGGTACCTCTTGGCTGTTTGGTCCGAGACTGTGCACAGAAGTTGGATCAGCTCCAATTCGCTGCTGGCTTGTCTTCCCAAAAGAGGCTCTTCCAGGCCGTTCACTACGTAGATCACGTGCTGTATAGACTTATTGTTATGTTCTATTGTCGCTTGAAACTTGCCCAACACTTCAAGTTGCTGCCTGTTTGCACCGTAGAGCTTGACAGCTGTCTCCTCAAGGGTCACCTTGCTTGGAACAGTGTTTGGAGACATGGCACTGACGTCTGCACCAGAGTCTATCTTGAACGTAGCAGTCGTTCCGTTGACTCGCAGTTTGACTTTCCACGCACTTCCTTCAGCTGCGTGGATGCTTCCGATCATCCAGCTTGGCGCCTCATTTGGGTCCTGTAGAGTCACCTCTTTTAGGGTGCTCTTGCCCTCATTCCTAAGCTTCTTAAAGCAAACTTGTTGCCAGTGACCTTTTTTTCCGCAGTTGCGACAGGTTGATCCCGCTGCGGGGCACTTGGACTTTTCGTGTGCACTGTTGCCACATCTTCCACACGTCTGTGTTCTAGCCGCATGATTTTTAGCGTTTTTCGGCGTGTATTCTCGCCACTTTGCGCCTTTCTCTTTTGCTGACATTCTTTTGTGGAGGGCATCCAGCGTCATGTCTTCTGCTTGGGCTTCGCCTCTGACGACGGCTTGCTGTCGATGCACGGCTTCTTTCCGTCGAGCTCGTGTGTACGCAGCTTCCAGTGTCAGATTTGGGTCGCTTTGAAGTTTTTCTGAGAGCGAAGAATCATGCAATCCAACGACAAAACGATCGCGGACGAGTTCTTCTTTCAACGCACCGTAGCCGCAAGGCGTTACTATACTTCGTTTCACCTTATGTTGTACCGCAGGAAAGGCTAGAAGCGCGAGCTCATAGCGTTGGCAGGTGCCCTTAGTGCACGAGAGCTTGTGCCGCCGAGACCTGCCTTAGAGCAGGGAGCTCGCGCTTGTAGCCTTCCCTGTGGTACATCGTGAGGTGAAACAGAGTAGAGGCGATGCAGGCTAGTCATGAAGCTCTCAACAGATTCACCCGGCTCTTGTTTCTTCTGGTGGAACTTGGCCCGTTCGTAGATAACGTTTCTCTTGCCGACGAAGTGGCTTTCGAAGAGTTGGGCAACTGCTTCGAACTGTCGCTGTTCGGTGTCGGTCAAAGCCGAGGCGGACAAAATGTCTTCCGCGTCCTCGCCGAGAAAGTAGATTAATGCGTCTACTTGCGATCCTTCGTCTTCTTTATCGAGCTTCGAAACTCTACGGTACCTGTTAAAACGGGTGATCCACCTTGGCCATTCTTCTGGGCGCTTGAAATCAAAGGCTGGCGGCGCCGTGAAACCCGTTGCTAGCAGTGTTGTTTGGGCCGTTACGTTCTCTGAGGTCGATGAGGGTTCCATTTCCGAAGCACTTCTGACACCATGTGGTAGTATTTGCGTGATTGTACCGGTCGTACCGGGTAACAAGCAACACTACGTGTAGAACGTTTTTAGATCCCCCTGGGCGCTGTGTCCTCTTCTTCTTTCTCCCCTACTCGCCCCTTTATTCGGATTTACAAAACAATATTATTACAGTTTTGTTTGTCGTTTCGCTCCTGCCCGTTTGCTGCCGCCTTTGCGGCACGGGCCGGCGAGCGTCGGTTGCGCGCGCCCCCTCGTTTGGAGGCTGCGTCGCCCTTTCTTCCGCTTTGGAGAGGGCTGCGGCCGGCTCTGGGCTTGTCTGCGGGCATTACGACTTCGCAGGTCTGCTCCGAGGTCGTCCACCCCCCTTCACCAACCCACTGCGGCCGAGATGGCGCCGACCCCCTGGGCGGCGTGTCTGGGACTTCTCCAGCTGATGTCCGCTGGTGGGCAGCGGTCGTTGGCTTTTTGGTGCTGCCGTCTTCATGACCGCCTCACCGCCCTCTACTGCAGGCCAGCTCGTACCGCGATACCTGTGTCCAGCTGTATCAGCACGGCGCCTGTGATGCTGTGCGAGGTTGTGATCGCCGCGTTCGTGCACCTGGACTTGAACTTTCCGGGCCCTGCGGGCCAGCTGTTGACGGCGGACACTGTGAAGACGCGCGCTGGGTGTCGCGTGTATTTGTTGGGGGTGCGCAGAGAGATATATTCTTTTATGAGAGCAGGTGGGCCTCCTTTATTCTTTATTGAGACCCCCCTACCGTTTTAAGGAGGGGGGATGTGGGGATTCCTGTGGTCTCCTTCCCCGATGGCTGTGATAACGGCCGTGGGTCGGAACGCTCGGCCGGCTTCGCCGTGAGCTCTGACCTGATCGTGAAGCGGAGGGTTCCCTGTCTTGGAGCGCCCTCCTCTCACTTTCTCCCGGGGGACATCTTTCCGTCCCCCACTCGGATGCGAATCACTGCTGACAGGCGAGGAGGCTTTCGCCTCTACTTTTCCCGCTTTCGGGAGAGGGACTCGTCCGGTGACCGCGAAAGAGATAGGACGTGTGTCGGCGACTTCTCCGACGCTTCCCCCATCTTGGCTCTCCGGAACCCCGCGTCTGGCAGGTAAGGACCTTTTCTTACCTTGCCGACGCGGGGGACATTTTGGATGGGGACATTGTAGTTCTTTTAGAAGAGTGTTATAATAAATGCTCTTGGACTCTGTCCTTACTCTGGTACGTGTGTCTTCTCTTCTGCTATATTCGAGAGAGTGAGACAAGGTAGTCGATCATTGGCACCGACGGAGGTAATTTATCGAACCGAACCGCGGTAATGCAGCCCTAAACGTCGTCTATATTGCTGCGGAGATGTGGGGACCGCGCTACTAGGTTTGACGTCTCCTTTGAGATCGCCGCCGCTGTTGAGACAACCCTTTGGTTACTCTATCGGTACCTGTGTTGGTAGCTAGCAAATCCCACACATTCAAGCACCTTTTCGTCTGCCCCGCCTAGGTGAATCTACAGGCCATCGGAATATCATATACTACACCAATCTGGCAATCAAGGGCGGCTTCTCTGTGCCGTTTTGACAATCCCGCACCCCACTTCCGAATGGCGTAAGCCTGTTCAACTTAAAGCCGGAGGTGAAAACCACCTCTACCCTGAACCTCCCAGCAACCGCCAACAAGTTGTGCGAAAATTTATGAAAAAACGGATATGCACATACCCCATCTGGTTTCTCCCTTTCTTTCCTCACCTCTCCTCAGAATCCCAACACACACTTCCTTGCGACCCCCTCCACAATGTTACTCTTATACCCTGCCTCCTTAATGCGTGCCATTTGCCTCATAACAGCTTCATGTACTTTGTGTTGACAAGAGTTTTTTAAAGCTTTGTCTAGCGGAGACATTACTACCCCTCGTTTAACCAATTTTGAATGGCAACTCTTGTAAGGCAACAAAGGTTTTGCCGCTGGCTTTCCATATTCCCAGCACAACCGGTCCAACCCACTCAACCTAAGATCCAAATACTGAAGCAGACCTTCATCAGACTCCTCACTGCTAAAGGTCAACTCAGGCGTTAGCTTGTACTATGAATTTTTTTAATCTTAGGTAGTGCCTCCTTCTCAACCGAACATGTCAAAATGTCATGAACGTATCTCTTGATCATCACTGAGCCTCTGGGAATGATAGTACCACTTGCCCCAAGGCCGAACCCAAAGGAGCCAAATATACTTCGGACAACGCCGGTGCCAACGACCAATTGAACCTTCCTTTTGAGCAAATTTACCCCCAATTCTACAGCTGTGGAGTTCAGATACAATTCCGTTAAGTTCAGAAAACTCACTACGTCTATCCCGGATTGTGACTGAAATTGAACCAAGCTTACCTCCAACAAGTCCCTTAATCTCGAGAGAAGCAATAGTTGATGGAGGGAAAAATATGTCTTTAATGTCTAATGACATGACTTCGCCCTTTTGCTGGTGGAAAGACGTCAAACAGCTCACTAGCTCTTTCGACTTCATGAGAACGATTGGACTGGTCATCTCGATTGTCGGCAGACAACTTTGAGAAATGTCGAGACAACTTTCTGCCAAGTTCCAGTTTTCGTTGACAACTACTCTGAGGGGCAACATAACCTTGTGGTTCTTTTAGAAAAAGAATTTGATAAAAACACGATTCCCTCGTGACCTCTTTAACCTTTTTGCAACTTCCATCTCACACTCATTGAGTACTTCCAACAGATTCCTTTTTAGCTGTCTGAGATTAACCTTGCAAGGCTGGAACCCCTCAATCGCTGCTCTTGATTTCTCTTGAAACTCGGGCTCTGGCAAAATCACAAACTTACCGGCTTTGTCGGTCTGAAGCACCGAAAGTTTACCTACTTCTAACTCTTTCTTAAGCTCCCTTTCTGCCGTGAAATCTTTTTTCGTGTCTATTACCAACACCCAGTTACTTAAAATAGAAAGAATAAAACACGGAGGACAAGCAACAACAACGTTCTTTCAAGGTCGACCACTTGGCAGCACTCCAGCAGGTTGCAGCAGTCATACCGGAACAAGAACGACAGGAATACTTGGGGACTCGTTCCGTCTGCTACCATCCAGCTTCCCGGCCCGAGGCAAGTGTTCAATCAATCGGCAGTAGCGGAAATTCGAGGGAAAAAAACCTCAAGCTCCTCCAGGATAAAACAGGAGGTTTCGTAGTCATTGATGACGAAATGTACAAAATGAAAGCCAAAGCCGCAGTCGAAAAGAACTCCACAGCTATTAAGAAGAGGCCTTCATAATCTCTCCGCAGCAAAATGAAAGAGTTGTGCGTTTAACTGAACCTACCGAAAAGGAAAAACGGTTAAGCGTTGAGCTTGTTGGTACATACTTGTAAATATATCAGCTTGAACTTTAGAATTAACTTGAACATGAAGAAAGGAAATGACAGGACAGGACAAACAGCTGACTACCAACGGTGTTTTAGTGTAAACTTCTTCGTTGAACGTTTCCTTCTTCATTTAGAGTCCAAAGTAGAGCACGATAAACCTATTGAATAAATAAACCTATTGCACTGATAAAAATCACTACCGATATTTACACTTATACAAAATGATACAAGAACGAATTAAACAAAATTCCCTAAAAAATATTTTTCTTTTTTAAATTAACTTGTTACAAGCTCGTGCTGATGTTCTTCGGGGCGTGACACTTCGTAGGTATTGTCTTTTTTTTTTTTTGTGAACGGTGATTGATGGGGTGCTGATGAAATCTTCCGCGTGTTCCTCAATAGCGAGCGCCTCGAGCATCTGACGTGAATGAGGATTGTTGTTACTGGCCAGAATGGTTGTGCTGTTAAAAGCTGCACTGCACTGGCACGTCCTGCAATGAGCTGCCAGACGCTGTATGGTCGCGGGCTCTGTCGTTGATACATCGGCCCGTTTGGCCGACGTAACATTTCCCACATGAAAGGGGAATGTGGTACACCACTCTTGTTGTGCATGGGACATACCGCCCTCTGTGGGTCGTGTCGCAGGTTTCTTCTCTTGTTCTCCGCTTAACTTGTCTGCACATGGAGTAGGCTTCGTTAGGCGCGGAGTCAAGAACGAAGTGGAAGCTTCTCCCACCTCTTTCCACTTCAGTAGAGCGAACGCTGGAGAGGAGGCGACCTCCTCTCCACCGTTCAGATCCGCTGAAGTGGAAAGGGTGGTAGGAGCTTCCACTTCGTTCTTGACCTGATCTTCCCCGTGAATGTAGGGTAGCACCGCTATCTTTCTCCGAGTTTCGTCTGCGTTTTCGTGCTCCAGCCAGTTTTTGCAGATGTAGGATATGCTGACTCTCGTAGTCGTGACATTTGCTTTTCGAAGCTTTGCCCTATTTGATGTTTACACGATTTGTGTAGTGCAGAGATAAGAGGGTGTCCTGATGTGAACGGCAGAAACCCTTTTGCTGACCGGGGTTCTATACCTCCAGCACTCGTGTCCTTCATTGAAAATCAGAGTGAGGTCTAAATATTGTATATATTTGTCCACAGGTGATTTATGTGTGAAAACCAGGTCAGGACAACTTTCTTTGAAGCATCCTGCAGAACTGTATTTCTGCATCCGTTTCTCTGGTCATCTACCTCCGTGGAACTAAATATTAAGAAGTCGTCCACATATCGGAAAATAGCCTTCACTCTCAAGAAAAAAGGGTGTTAAAGGGTGTATCGTTACACCCTTTGTCCCATATAATACACCCCAAAATTTCGTTTCGACGTACAGTCGAACAGACGGCCCCAAATTTTACGAAACACCGAGTTTTTACAGTAGGTCCAAGAAAACCCCGATTATGTTTTTGTAGCCAGCAAAACGCACATTACCTATTTTAATAAATTGTACCACACGGCTATCAAGCCCCTCGTAAAATTTCGGGCCGTCTGTTCGACTGTACGGCGCTGTATGTCGAATTGAAGTTTTGGGGTGTATTATATGGGACAAAGGGTGTAACGATACACCCTTTTACACCCTTTTTCTTGAGAGTGTTGACGCTTGTATCTTTCAGATTGTTTTCGATGATCTTGCCGCATGCCGCCAGGTACAAATCACATAGCTGCGGCGCCACCCGAGATCCAATGCATACTCCGCTCTTTTGCACCAATTGTTGGTCTTGATATTCTACGACAGTCGCGTTTAGAAATACACCTAATAGTTCTAGAAAGGTGTATATATATACGAAACGTATTTATTATATGTACAAAGGGGATTCGTCACATCCTCTTGAGTAGCATCATCAGCATCATCTGGAGTGACGTGGAGGGGAAAGGAAAGGGGCTCATACACGCCTCGCCACCGCTGAAAGACGGAGAAAGTCTAACAGGGAGTCGAGGATGTGCTTCCTGTGCTTGTGTCTACATTTATTTCAGCGGCGTTCTGAAATGCTGTGGTGCCTTGCTTCTCGATGGTAGAGCGGAGAATTGTTATCAGGTTCGTGTGTGGAATCGAATAGGTTCGTGTTCAAGTTAATTCTAAAGTTCAAGCTGATACGAGGTGTGATCAGAAACTTCCGGGACTGATTTTGTAGCGTAACAAGAGAGGGCAGCACAGTGATGCGCGCGCAGCAGTCGAAGGAAGGGTCCTTCGTGTCTCGTTATACCAAAGGGCGTCGCTCTGTGAACATTGGGAGCTGCGCTTCACGAGTTTTCGTGACCACGTGCATGGGCACAATGGCGATTTTACCATAGACTACAAACCAGAACGAGAGCGAACATCAATTATGCGTCAAACTCGACAAATATAAAACAGAGACCTGTGAAATGATTTAGAAGGCTTATGTCAAAAAGCAGTGAAGGGTGCGAGGTGTTTTAAGTGGCACTCGCGCTTCAGGAACGGCAGAACATCGCTGGCAGACGGAAGAGCGGTAGGGCGACTTTATCCGCCCTCTCCTTGACTTCAGTGACGTTCTGCCATTCTTGAGGCGCGAGTGCCACTCAGAACACCTCGCACACCTCACTGCTTTTTGACATAAGTCTTCTAAATCATATCAGAGGTCTCCGTTTTAGATTTGCCGAGTTTGACGTAAAATCGATGTTCGTTCTCGCTTTGGTTTGCAGTCTATGGAAAGATCGCCATCATGGTCGTGCATGTGGTCAAACAAACTAGTGTAGCGCAGCTCCAAATGTTCACAAAGCGACGCCCTTTGGTATAATGAGACACGAAGGCTCTTTCCTTTGACTGCTGCGCTCGCATCACTGTACTGCTCTTACATTTTACGCAACAAAATCAGTCCCGGAATTTTTGATCACCCCTCGTATATTTACGAAAACGAAAAATTCGGTAACAGCTCCAGCCAACCAGTATCAGCAAGTATTCTTTGCCGCTAAGACGCGTAAGCCGGACGTCACTCTCCGCACAATAGTATCTAAGAGAGGATGCTGGCAGAAGCACCTCGCCACGTTTCTCCAGAAACACCTTTCCGACGTACATCCCTCACAGCCTTTTCGCATCAAAAACTCTCAGGAGCTGAATATCAACGCTTTAGAACCGTTTCATACTGGTGCCCTTAACTTAGACTCGTTTTCGCTAGACATAGAAGATATGTATTATAACCTGGACATTTCAATTCTTCTCAAATCCGTAGAAGCCTTCACAGAACACGGAATCTGTAGCTTCCAAAACTCATCCGGAGTGTCACTTTCCGGCGCTTCTGCAACTCTACCTAAAATCAACAATGATCGAGCACGAAGGAAACATCTGGATTCAGAAATCCGCGCCCATATTAAGTGAAATCTACCTGTCTTACGTCGATAGAACCATACAGGTAAAGCTCAAGAACACTAGCACGGAATGTACCGTAGTCCGATACGTTGATGACTACTTGATGATTCACCCTTCAGCCGATAAAGTCGAGGTGATCGTGGCCTCGTTCGAAAGCGCAGGAGGCAAACTAAAATTCAGAAAGGAAGATCCACCCTCGGAAGGACTACGATTTCTAGAACTTCGATTTAAAAAAACAACGAAGGCGTTTGCTGGCGCGTTCAGCCAGCGTTCAGAAAAGCCAGTGCTCCCTTTTGAGAGTGCTCATTCAAAGTCTGTTAAAACAGGTACCACCAAGAGGTTAATCACATCAGCCAAAACGAAATCCTGTCAGCATTCGTCAACAGATAGCATAAAGAGTCAAACTCGGCGGTTCCGGATATCCGGTGGAACGCCTTAGGTCCGTTTTCCACCAGCTTATTAACCCAAAAGTAACTGCAAAAGCGTCTTTCAGTCGAAGGATAGCCAGCATACCATACTTTCATAATGCTTCCCATCGTATTCGATTCATTGCTTCACGCTATGACACGAAAGTTGTCTTTTTCAGTAGATTCATAGATTGGCAAGCATGTGCAACATGATCAACCAAAAAAAAAGCCAAACCAGCTTGCAAAAAAAAAAAAACACGTTACGTTTTTTGGGGTTTGCTGCACAGAAAAAGTGTTCTCAATCCCCCTCAAATGTGGAGCTGAGGAGTGAGGACATAGGACAAACCGGCAGATGTATAAATGACCGCTTACGTGAGCACGAATGCATTGGATGCCCGCCTGACTTCGCGGGAACCAAGATAATGGGGGACACCCAGTGGCGTACCAACTTGTTTTTGAGTGGGGGGGGGGGGGGAACGCAGACCCCCGTCCCCCTCCCCCCCCCCGGGCCGGGGGGCGGTGCCCTTGATATCCCTTGGGTGCCGCCGGCCAGTGTTTGCCCTGCCCGGTGGCGGCTGTTTCAGGGGGGGGGGGGGAAGGGCAAAACTCGTGCCTTGCACCCCCACTTTGAGAACTGGGGGGCAAGCGCCCCCCTTGTCCCCCCCCCCCCCGGGTTGATACGCCCATGGGGACACCGCAATCGCTACGGACGTGAGATCATCGAATCCTACCTCATCCAGAACGCAGAAAACGTTTCATCGGCCTCAGTAATCTTATCAGGACGGGAAATAAATTCACCAGACCTGAACTCGGAAAATTATCGCAGCCCCCGAAAAAACTACACCATCACTGTAGTTCTGACCGTGCCTCGTGGCTCTTCCCCTCCCTTTCCATCCCCCAGTATCCCTTCCCCTTATCACCCTATCTTAGTTGGAATTGCAACTTTCCAGCCCAAAATAAACGTTGTTGCTATGAAAGAATGTGGTTGTCCTGTGCTTGTCCTCCGTGTTTTATCCTTCCGATTTTAGCTATTCATGTTCAACGCGATCGCTTTTACCGGTCCCAACACCCACCAACCTTGAAACAAATCCTTGCACAGACTCGGTCGTCGGGCATCGGCAGCGGACGTGTTTTCGAAAGCTCCCGAAGCTAAGTACTTTTTGTTTTATTCTCCTATTTAGCTGTGCATGGACTAGGCACGGTAGTTTTTGGTAGCAGTAGGGACAGGGGATAGGATAGTTTTTAGTTTAGTTAAGTTTAGTTTTTTGTAGGCACGGGAGTCTATCAACGGTGCCACATGACGGGGCCACGTGGCTTTGTTTGAATGGTTGGCGGGAGGGATAGCGGCGTTGTTTAGAAAAGACACGGGGGAGAACGGCGTAGAGGTTTGCCAATTCCATTCCTCGAGTATATATAGGAGGGGAAATCGGCTAGATTTGAGCAGCAGAACACGTGGTGTACCACGTGTTCGAGATTAGTGCCGAATTGGGCTGGGATCCGGGAGTAGGGAAGAATGGCGAAAAAGGACGTTCAGGTGCAGTGCGGGGAGTGTCTGATCTGGGTTAGTATGTCGGAAACCAGGTTCGAGAGCGCTGAGGAAGCGGAGGCAGGAGACTTCCTATGCAAGTTGTGCGTCCTACAGGCGCGTCTAGACAGGATGGAAACCGAGAACACGACAATAGTAACGCGCATCGTGGAACTTGAGAACCAACTGAGAAGGGAGAGAGACGAGCGACAGGCGCTGGAAGAGAGACTGAAGAAAGTAGAGGGGAGTCGGACAGAGACGGTCGCCCTGAACGGTAATGGCGGACAGGCTGAGAAGCAAAATGACGAGACGCGGTCAATGACGAGACGCGGTCGGTCACCAGCGTGGGCGACGGAGATGGGGACGACGACGGCAGCGTTGGACAAAGCTACGCGGGGGCGCTGACGCAGAACAGCCAGAAGAATAGGGAGACAAATGCGGTGAACCAGAAAGGGCAGTTGGCGGGGGGCTCGACTGGAGCGGGCCCAAGTAAGGAAAAGAGAGTCCTTGTGGTTGGAAGTTCGAACGTGAACAGGTTCAAGGCAGGTCTCGCTTGGAAGGTAAAGGAAGATGAGAGGGTCACAGTGCAGGCGTACCCGGGTGCCTGCATCGGAAAGGTTATGGAGGGGGCAAAGAACCACTTATGGGACAGCATGGACGGGCAGAACCTGGTGGTGATACACGCTGGGCTGAACGACGTATTGCAGGGAAGAGAACAGAACCTGGGGAGGCAAATCGAAGCCGGGGTGCGGAAACTGAGGGCGACGGCTGAAGGGGTCCAAATCGTCATGTGCACGATTCCAGAGATTCAGGGGCAGAGTGTAAAAACTGAGAGGAAGGTGGTCAGAGCAAATGCGGTCATAAGGGGACTGGGGCGGGAGCTGGGGTACGAGTGTAATTGCATATTAACTAGATGGCATGCCGCGAACTTTTCTCGAACCGAACGTGGTCTCCGATGATCCCGAATCAATCGGACTCGAAATGGTTCGAGACATTTTCGAACTCTTCTGATATCGTAAAACTCGACGGTAAGTGCGACATTTCTCGATTACTTGTTAGCAATCTTGAGCATGTTCGGACGTTGTTCCGAACACGGCTCGAACTTATTACGCCTAAGAAAGTTCCGATTCCTATGCAGTCAGACCACTTAGTTAGCGCTTGCAAAACATTCGGCTTTCACGTGACTTGTCTGAACATCGGATCGATGACAGAAAAGTATTCATGATTTTCGAACTTTCGAATTTGTGCTTGCAGCTCAAAGTTCGTTCGACAGCTGTTATCGAACTCGTCGAACTTGGTCCTGACGCCATGGAATTCGATAATTTGTCCGAACTTATTTTTATCGAGAAATGCGCAGTTTCGACTCATCGGATCGCAGGTAATAATCACGAGTTCGAGCGTAACTCCGGCGTTGGCGTGAACGCATTCGGATCTCTAGAGGCTCGTCCACTTTCGTGCGCAATACGGGACAGCGGCACGGTGGCTTCGGATTTTGAATTGCGCGTAGTCAGTACGTTCTCAGGTTCTTTTTGTCGCGGTCTTTATCTGTACCGGTCGCTTTACTGTGCTATAGCGGAACGATCGCGAAACGGCGTTGCCTGTAACTTTTCGTATTTTATATGCGAAGATCAGACCGATATCTGACTGTATGCAACAATAGCAGCGATCGCTAAGAAACCAATGTTTTGAACGATATTTTTCAAGTTGGAAAGCAGTGCATGAAATTCGCATACGCGCATCATGCTTATCTGAGTCAAGTAAGAAGATATAGCTTGCAACTTCAATTGATTGCCTTAGACCATAAGCTAACTTTACTTGATAGCTCGTATAAATGACTTCAAGCGTTTTCGCCTTTCAACGCGTCGGTACTTGACAAAGTCGAACATTTAGTGCTCAAACTGCTCCAGAATGCATAGTTTGGTGCTCCAAGGAAATTACTCCAAATTGCATTTCAGCGATGGGATCCCTGAGATCGTCATGTGCACGATTCCGGAGATTCAGGGGCAGAGTGTAAAAACTGGAGAGGAAGGTGGTCAGAGCAAATGCGGTCATAAGGGGACTGGGGCGGGAGCTGGGGTACGAGGTAATTGATATTAACAGAGAGGTGTACCAGCCAGCGTCTGCCAGTCCATTTGTTGCGGACGGTATTCACTACCGTGAGCACACCGGAAGGAGGGTGGGTCGGAGGATTGGATGCACAGTGAGGTATTTTTTAAATACACACAGGTCCCTAAGGGACGAAGCCTAGAGGCCGGGGCTGGGAAGGGGGGATGAAACAGAAAAAATGTAGAGTTAGGAAACAGAAAGAATATAGAACTAGAAGCACAGAGCATCCTTGGCTAAATGGCAACATAGCGGGAGAAGATGTACCGGTACCAGAGTCGGAAGAAGTTACTGGGTGTGAGTACCGCAGGAGCAGCAGGGAGAGCAGGAGGAAGCCCCGAAAAAATAAGAGAAAGAATCGGCTCAATATAGGGTTCATAAACATGCAGGGGGGTAGAAACAGAATAAAGTGGGAGGAGATTGGTGAACAATTAGAGGCTGAAAATTTCACAGTGTATGGGGTAGCAGAGACGCACCTTAGAGATGAGGAGGAACCACCGTACATATCAGGCTACTCCTGGATGGGATGCAACCGGAGGGAAGGTGAACGCAAAGGCGGGGGTCTGGGCATGTTAGTTAAAGGACAGGACTGGGAAAGAGAGAGGGAAGGCTGCAGAGAGCACTTATGGTTGAAAGGTAGGGTAACAGGCCTCAACACTCTTCTGGGGTTTGCTTACCTGAAAACAGGAAATGACTCGAGGGAGGAAAATACAGAACACTTTACATGTATTTCGAGGGACATCAGAGAAATTGGCCTTAATCAGGAAATAATTATCATAGGAGACATGAATGCCCATTTAGAAGAGTTTGATGGATTCACAGATACAACCGGAAAGTTGCTAGAAGATTTCTGTGATGCCCTTGACCTAGTGTTAGTGAATGCTCAAGTAAAATGCGACGGCAAAATAACGTGGGAACGAAACAACTCGCACTCAACTATAGACTACTGCCTCATGTCCCACAAACTGTATGACAGGTTAGGAAGTATGGAAATAGATGAGGAAGGAACAAAAAGCTTAGGGAGTGACCACAAACGAATTAAGGTTAAATTTGGCGCATCCAAACCAGAACAACAAGCCCAGGAACGAGCGGGTAAACCTAAACTGAGTGAAGCTCAAATACAAAAAGTATCGAAAAGCATTGAGAACATAGTATCGAAACAACCAGAAAGGGAATGGGCATATGAGGATCTAATAGGAATCTTTAAAAGAGAATTAGAGAAGCATCGAATTAAACAAAGAGGACAGCAAAAACGAAGACACAAACCAAAAAGCTGGTGGGATAAGGAGGTCAAAGCAGCCATTTTGCAGCGCCAAGAGGCATCTAGGGAGCATAGGTGGGCAAAGAAAAGGGGAGCCTTGCCAACTGAGGTAGAATCAAAATGGGAAAACTTCCAAGAGCGAAAAAGGGAGGCATCAGCTTTAATACAGACCAAAATTGGGAGTGCAGGAGTGCAGTGGATGATGGAAATAAATAAAAAAGATAGGAATGCAGCGAAAAGGTTTTGGGAACATATTAAAGCGCAAGGGAGAAAGACAGATGGTTTCCAACACGTGCTAACCACACAGGAAGGGAGAAGAGTGGAGGGGGAAGAGGCACGGGAATATATTAGGCAGACAATCGAAGGGGCTTTCTCCCAGCTTGAGCAGAGGGGGACGGTGGATAGCACTGACAGCAGCAGAGTAGAGGAGGAGCAGAATTATGTAACAATGGAGACGACCGCAAGGGAATGGGATAAGGCAGAAAGTAAGGTTCCAGCAGGTACAGCGACAGGCCCAGACGACATACCCATGGAACTCATTAGGACACTAGGAAAAACAAGCAAATTGAAGTTACGACATACGATAAATCAAATAATTATGGGAGGAGAGGTACCTAAGGATTGGAAACTGAGTAAAATGAGACTAATATATAAAGGCCGAGGAAACAAAGACAACATTAAGTCGTATCGCCCAATAACGGTAACTTCAGTTCTATACAGATTAGCTATGCAGATAGTAAAGCGGAGAATGGAGGAATGGGCAGAAGAAAATCAAATACTGGGTGAGCTCCAAAATGGATTCCGAAGAGATAGAAGACTGGAAGATAACTTATTCGTCACCACACAATGTATAGAAATAGCAATGAAGAACCAGACTCCTTTGTGGTTAGCTTATTTGGACATCAAGGGAGCGTACGATAATGTGAGCCAGGAAAAACTCTGGAGTCAGCTGAGGGAATATAACTTAGATGCATATTTGGTTGGGTTTCTTCAGCAGGTGTATACAGACAATAAGGTAATTATAGCATGGGAGGCAGAAACTACACAACCCGCAGCGATAAAAGAGGGCTCAGGCAGGGCTGTCCACTGTCACCTCTGCTTTTCATGATATATCTCAGGGAAATGGAAAAGAAATTAGAGCAGAGCAACTTAGGTTTTGATGTGAGTTATATGGAAGGAGGGAGAAATGTAGTACAGGTAATACCAGGACTGATGTATGCCGATGACATAGTACTTATGGCAGATAACCAGGATACGTTACAGGAACTAGCTGGAATATGTGGAGAGGAAGGGGACACATTGGGCATGAGTTTTAGTAGAGAAAAGTCTGGAGTAATGGTGTTTAACGACGAAAAGAGGGAACCCCTGAGGATACAAAACATCGAAATAGACCAAGTAGGAAAATACAAATATCTGGGAGTCTGGCTCAATGAGGGAACGAAATATCTAGAGGAACATGAGGAGAATATAATTAGAAAAGGGAAAAGAAATTCATCAATTATGAAGCTGAAGGCGCTATGGAACTATAATAGATATGAAGTAGTCAGAGGTATATGGAAAGGAGTGATGGTGCCAGGGCTGTCTTTTGGCAATGCAGTGCTGTGCATGAAATCAGAGGTTCAATCAGGATTAGAAATTCGACAAAGAAGCGTAGGCAGGTTGGCACTGGGAGCACATGGAAAAACACCAAATGAGGGAGTACAGGGGGACATGGGATGGTCGTCTTTTGAGAGCAGGGAGGCAGTTAGTAAGTTGAAATTTGAACAAAGGTTGACCGAAATGGATGATACGCGGTGGGCACGGAAGGTATTCAAGTATTTATACATGAAAAGTTTAAACACAAAATGGACAAACCGAACCCGAAAGCTTACATTTAAATACCTACACACTGGTGATGGGGCTGAACAGACTACTTCAGTGAAAAAGGGGGTGAAAGAGGCAGAGAGGAAAATGTGGGAGGAAAGAATGCAGGATAAATCAGCTCTAACAGTGTACAGGTCACGAAAGCAGGACATAAGAAAGGAAAATGTGTTTGACAATTCAATAGGAAGTTCTTTGCTGTTCGAGGCGAGAACGGGGGCTTTGAGGACGAGGACGTATAGGGCTAAATTTCAGGAGATAGACACATTATGTGCTGCCTGCCATAATGAGAGTGAGACACTTGAGCACTTGGTATTAAAGTGCACGGGGCTTCGTCCTGCACTCCCTGAAGGGGTAACAGATCTGGCCGGGGCCCTGGGGTTTGCTGGCGACGATGGAGGGACGGAGGAGAAGAGGATTACAGTCACAAAGAGGCGATTAGAAGATTGGTGGAAATTATCTAGGGAAAATTGAATGATGCAGAACTAACTAGCACAGCTGGGGACAGGCGGGACAGAGGAAAATTGGGACTCCCTCCCGCGTGGCTCCGGCCCAAAGTCTCAACCCTGTCTCCCAGTGGGTCCGGTGCTGGGGTAACGCCGACAAGGTCTGACCAGAGGAAAATTGGCGACTCCCTCGCCGGGGGAAGAGGCGGGGGGTGATGTTTTTAGTTTTTTTGCCCGATCCCCCAAAGGTCATCCTGGTGATATCCCACACTACCTGGTGATAGTTAGGGGTAGAAAATTGGCTTAGAAGGGCGCGAGAAATCAAATGTTTGTCTTTCTTAGACTTAGGCTAGGTGGCGCAAGCTACCACCCGCTACAAAGGGTATAGCCAGTAACATCCATCCATCCATCTACCGCGTCCATTGGGACCTTCGCAGCTATGCTGTGGATGCTTGACAGCTCAACGAATTAAAACAATACTTAGGAACTTTTTCTAACTGAGTTGGCCTTTAGCAGTGAGGAGCCTGATGGTCTGCTTCAGTATTTGGACCTTAGGTTGAACACGTTGGACGGGTTGTGCTGGGAATATGAAAAGCCAGCGGCAAAACCTGTGTTGCCTTACAAGAGTTGTCATTTAAAATTGGTCAAACGAGGGGTAGTGACGACTCTGCTAGACAACGCTTTAAAAATATCTTGTTAACATAAAGTACATGAAGCTGTTATGAGGCGAATGGCACGCATAAAGGAGGCAGGGTATAAGAGTAACATTGTGGAGGGGGTCGCAAGGAAGTGTGTGTAGGGATTCAGAGGAGAGGTGAGGAAAGAAAGGGGAAACCAGATAGGGTAGTGTGCATTCCATTTTTTCATAAATTTTCGCACAACTTGTTGGCGGTTGCTGACTTTAAGTTGAACAGGCTTACTCCATTCGCGGGTGGGGCGCGGGGTTGTCAAAAACGGCAGAGAGAAGCCGCCCTTGATTGCCAGGTTGGTGTAGTATATGATCATAGAAACAATCGTAAGGGTGCAGGCGGGCTGGTGAATATTAACCATGTTGAATTAACCTGAGACTGGGGTAGAGAAGAAACATCAAAACGTAGAAGGGACAGAAAATAGACAGGACGACGTCTCAAACTCAGCTAACTGGTTTATTTAGTCCACCTCCTTATATAGTCTCAATCTCAAGGTCACCTCCACCAACACAAAAAACACAGGGACGAAGTCTATACAGTTCAAGCGCCACAGTCTTGTGTTGTGTGGTGAAGACTGTGGCGCTTGACCTGTATAGACTTCGTCCCTTTGTGTTTTTTGTGTTGGTGGAGATGACCTTGAGATTGAGAGTATATAAGGAGGTGGACTAAATAAACCAGTTAGTTGAGTTTGAGACATCGTCCTGTCTATTTTCTGTCCCTTCTATGTTTTGATGTTTCTTCTCTACCCCAGTCTTAGGTTAACTCAACATGGTTAGTATATGATATTCCGACGGCCTGTGGATTCACCTACGTGGGCAGATGAAAAGGTGCTTGAATGATAGACTGCTTGAACACATGAGGAGCAGTTAAAAACGGGTCTCCAAACTCTGAGATTGCTACACACGTAGAGGAATGCAATAATTGTTTGCCTGACTGGGGATCTACTGTTGTTTTGAGCAAAGTAAAAGATTGTGCAAAGTCTTGAAAGAGATGATCGGAATCACGACTCTAGGCAATTGTGTCAGTCAGCCATCGATCACACTAGACGAAGCGACCCAAAAATATTTGCTGCTGTAATATCTTTTTTTTTTTTTGCAGGGGTTGGTTTATCAGTTTTTGTGTGGGGCCTTTGTATGAGATGCGGGTTAGGCTTTGGAGTTTGTGGGAAGGTGTTGTAATTAGGACTGGCCTTGGGGGTTTGTGATAAGGGGCTTTGTTTACATTGCTGTGTACGAACAGAGTTCGGTGGTTTGAAATGAGATCGACAAAGTGTACCCTGGCTGGAAGTCCTCGGGCGTGTGCAGTTTCCGGGACAAGTGAGGGAGAGATGGTATATAAACGACTGTGCCAATAAAGTTTAGTAGCTGTGTTTACGACATCTTGTGTGTTGTGCCCTTTTTCGTCCGTCGTCTTCGGTTTTTCAAAAACGTATAACATCAACCAGCTCGCCTGCCTACTCACTCTATCTTCAAGACACTGTGCGTTTCACGGCAAAAATGAAGTCCACACCTCCGTACACTCACCGCCGAATTCACAAACCTCACTCAAACTTAGGGGCCCCTTCACTTACTCAAGGAAGGCGCGAGGGCGGCGCTGGCCAATCGCGAGGACGGATCCGCCGTCGCGATTGGCCAGCGCCGGCCCTTGCGCCTTCCTCGAGGAAGTGGAGTTTGAGTGAGGTTTGAGTGAGGTTTGTGAATTCGGCGGTCAGCCTCCGCCAAAATGCAGTATTGGCGGTCCGGACCAGAAAGCCAAAGTTTTCGAACTACTAAGTTCTATATAACTTAAAAGTTACCAGTGACCTTTTGAAATTTTCAATAAGAAAAATGAGGGCACTCCCAGTAGCTGCACTCGGTCATTTCCGTGTATTCGCAGGCACTGTTGGGCGCCAATTCCTCATTGAAAATGGGCAAAAATCGCTTATGACTTTTAAATTAAATTAACTGCAAATTCTGAAACGTTGGCATTTGGTACTAACCACTAGCTCTATAGTTTGGTGGAGACTGCGCGTACGTTGACGCGTAGTTTATTTTTGTTGGGAGAAAAACACGATTCTCTCTTTGTGCAAACACCCAGTTTTCAACGTTATTAAAGAAAAAGTGACTAGTAAAAGGTAATAAAAAGGCATCATATGTGCATGGCCAGACTGCAGAAGCTTGCGTGTGCATTCGAGATGCTCGAAACTGAAACTGCTTGAACAGACATCTTTCAAATCAAAGTATGAGAGGAAGACAGAGCACGAGATACCGAAACCAAAAGGAAGACTAATTTCTGGTGTCACACCAAAGTCGTAGCATGGCATTCATATCATGGCTTTGGTAATAGACTAGAATGTATACCACAATACATTTCTTCCAATATTTTGTTTGTTAGAAAGTTTACCATATTCCCTGTTCAATTCCTGTAGTTACCTGCAAGATCATTAGGATTCCCTATTTGCCTAAAAAAGCCCAAAATTATTTTTTTACACACATTAAAATTATTTTTTCTTGCTTAGGGCAAGTTGTCAACAAGATGAAAAGTTATGTCGCTAGGCAGAATAAATAAAAAACAACAGCTTAACCATTACGCTTTATGGATTAACCAATGCTAACCTCCCAAAATTTTGAAAAGATGTTTCATTCGAGACTTTCTTTCAATACTCGAGGCAACTCCACCACGAAAAATAACCTAGAGGTTTAAGAGGCTCCTGTAAATGTGTCATTATAAAACTCCTTTGGTACCCAAAAGTCTGCTTTATAAAAATGTGACTTTTGGTCCCTGTAAAAACATCTGTAACGCAAGCTTTTTTTCCTTAACAGGTTGCAGGACTGATCACCTATCTGGAGGGCCACATCAGCATGTGGCTTGGACTGTCCATCCTAGCAATCTCAACAGGGATCGTCAAAATCCAGCAGAAAATCCTCCAGAGCTTGCTTTCCTGAGAACTGCAGATCTATTGTCTCTCCTCACCCTCTTCAGATTACTTAGTATCAGAACTTGACTGCACTCTTGTGTATCGCTTTCTGTCAAGGCTAAGACCCAAGGTACAAAGTGCCTGGACATGAAAGGCAGGCATTTTGGGAGGGCAGGGCATACTGCCAGGCCCATATCAGAGCCCAAAATGTGCACAACAACAATTGGCAATGGCAGTAAACCCTTGTCCCTCTGAATGTTATCGTCGGAGATAGCTCCATATCTCTGCTGCTTTCTGCGTCAAAGCCTCTAGCTGGGTCCCCACAGAGGAGATATTAGTAGAGCACCAAGATACGCACAGTGAAAGCAAACAACTGACAAAACAAAACCACATTCCTTAAAATATATTAGCAATATAGCATCATCCTGGCATACGTCTGCCCATCTTACGTGTAGAGTTTGTATGTATACATGTATATAAAAGCAATTTAAGAAGAGCACTTGAATGGCTATATCACTGGACTATCTCAGTAGCATATGGGTGCTCTCCTTGTTGTGCAGCCCATGCATTCTTACGTCGTTGCACTCCAAACCAATCTGTCTCGAACATTCGGCTTAAATGAATTTAGACACGGAGCTGAGCACTTAAAAACAATTAACATCTCTAAAAACAAGCAGTACATGCTGCTAAGATTCTCACACAATTTGGACAGTCAGCTCCTTTCCCAGCTGGTAACACTCACGAGACGACAGTGTCAGTGTTTGTAGCCGGCGACATTGCTGCCTCGTCGTCTGTTAAGGCCTCTTGGCGCTGACGCCTGCGCTCACACTTGGGACACGAACGACTGCTCTCAATGCAAGTGCGATGGTACACAGCAAAACAGGATCCGCAGTGGTATGTGACTGCAGTGTCAAAGGCGTAGATGATAGCGGGGTCCTGACAAATCTCGCAGACAAAACCCTTAGCTGCACACAGCTGACAGGCCATCACATGTGCCCGCGCAAATTTGATGGCCTTCTCTAGCGTCCGTTGCAGCGCACCTGATGGCACCTGCAACAGGTCGAAAGCAGAGTAGAGGTGGACGTGCTCATACAGATGCTCCCGAGGCCAGATGAGCTTGCGGAGGGCACTCGATGCCGATTCAGAGCACGTCTGCAGATAAGGCCGCAGGAATCCCAGCTGAGACCTCAGGACCTGCACGGTGGCCAGTTCGGGCACAGCTGGATACAGCGATGGGTTGAGGGCACGCAAGTCTAAGAGGGGCTCCGACTCATACTTCTTGAGCAAGGCCTTGGCTTCGACGGACACGGGATGCTTCCGGAAGTCCCAGTTGTGGACCATGCGGGCTGGAATCACGTGGCTGTCCTCGCGCATGCAGTCGGGGCAGTAAGAGTAGCCATCATAGGTGCAGACGTGCGAGGGCCCATAGATCATGCCTATGGGGGCACTGCAGCCGCGGCACTCGTAGCACTGCTGGTCCAAGCCCTTCTCTTGCTGAATGTTACCGAGGAGGGACAGCAAGTGAGCTGTCCGCGGATCGGGGGCACGTGAGGACGGAACCACCTCGAAGTCAGCCAGATCATCCAGGGAGTCGGTGGTAGAGCTGCGCTCTTCTGTCTCTGCAGCAGCATCCTCTTGAGCTGCCTACGAGTGCCCATGCAGAGTAATTAGACCCTTCTTAAAGGAAACACTGCCTTGTGAACGGAATGCTCAAGACACAGCTTTAACAACAGTTGTTGTTGCGCTAGTTGGTGCAGGGCTCTGTCTTAGGACCGCTTTTGTTCTTAATATAGATCAGGGGTGGCCAGGCTGACCCGGCCAAAGAGCCGCAAACAAAACCACAAAACTTCTAAGAGCCCCGGGGGGGGGGGGGGGGGCAAACTTTTGTTTAGAGCAGTGGTTCTAAACCATCGATGTATTGCGGACCCCTTGTGGATCGGCGGAGATGATGGAGGACCCCGTTCGTGATGAGAGGAGAGGAAAGGTATAAGTTAAATATAATAATGATTTTATAAATTAATATAACTAAGGGCTAGTGTGAAGTAGAACTCTCTTATTGACATACATACGAGAAAACTGACCCGAAAACTGAAACATTTCTTCTCGACCTAAAAAAAGACAACTTTTATTGCCGGGCCAGACTGATGAGGCAGGACTTCGCGGACCCCTAGAATGCCTTCGCGGACCCCAAAGGGTCTGCGGACCCCCATTTGAGAACCACTGGTCTAGAGCAATAAACGAAACCCAAACTACCTTCAATCTATCCGAGTTAAAAGCAGTCCAACTGTACGTAAGGTAGCAGTAGCACAAGACTACCAAACTGCTACCTGTCTTTTGATTTAAAATGCATTCCTTTTCTCTTTTGGGGGAAGTGCTCGTGTGACCAAGAGGGTGGCGGGGAGCTGCGAGCCGCACTTTAACATGCAAAGAGCCGCATGCGGCTCGCGAGCCGCTTGGCCACTTTTGATATAGATCAATGATATTTCCTTGGGTACTTCATCTTGTATTCAGTTGTTCGCCGATGATTGTGTGGTGTAGTACAGAAAAATAAGTAACAGAGATGATGCCACCTAGTTACAAATTGATTTAGAATACATTACTACGTGGTGCTGTACATAGAAAATGACTTTAAATCCCAAAAAGTGTGTACATTTATGTTTTACTAAAAGAAGAAAATTGAAACCCAGTATTATATAAATAACAATATAGTAAACAAGGACTCTAAGTATAAATACTCAGGTATCACAATATCAACTGACTGTTCGTGGAATTCTCATGTGGATGACGTGATTGTAAAGGCTGGCAGGGCACTCAGCTTTTTTCAACGAAGCCTAAAATGTTCACTCCCTAACTTAAAGGAAACTGCGTATTTAGCACGTGTTGGGCCGAGTTTAGAATATGCCTGTGCCATCTGGGACCCGGAACAAAAAGCCTTAATAGACAAACTTGAATAAATACAAAATAGAGCTGCTAGGTTCGTTCTGGGACGGTACGAGCGGAGAGACAGCTGTAGTCAAGTGAAGACTGAACTGAATTGGGAACCTCTCTCAGCCTGCCGTAAAAAATAGTGTTTCTGTATTTGATATTTAAAATAAAACTGGAATTAACAGTGAAACTTATTTAAAACAATCATATTATATTTCTAAAAGGAACGATCATGCTTTCAAAATTAGAGGGTACCACCCCAGGACGAACATGTATGCCAACTCTTTTTTTGCTAAAATGATACAACAGTGGAATGGGCTGTCGCAGCTGCGAGTGTGAGGCGAAAATGAAGATTTGTTTTTTTCAACACTGTAATCCTCAAGCTGTAATGCCCTCGGGCACTGCGGGGTAACCTCTGAATAAAGAACATGAATAAAGGATTAATGAACAAAATGTAAGGGCGCAAACGAGCTGGTGTACATTGCACATGGTTGAATAAACCCCGAGACTGCGGGTAGACGACACAACACTAAAAAGTCTCTAATAGAGACTTTTTAGTGTTGTGTCATTTACCCGCAGTCTCGGGTTTATTCAACCATGAATAAAGGATGATGCTCAGGGTACTTGTAAGCACAAACAGAGACGGACAAGCACTTGTTTGTGTGACACTCTTTGTGCCCATCTTTGAGCTTAAAAGTTTATTGAGCATCAAGACAAAGGCATGGTGCTCAACTTTCAAGCCTTAAAAAACCCAAGGCCACATAAACAAAGGAAAGATATACAGTTTGAGTCATGTCCCTGGTTTGTGTCCTCGTATTTCTCAGAAAAGAGCCCTTTTACCTAGAAAATTATATACAGAACATGTAGAAAAGACTGCATATACAAGATTTTCGTATGTATGCAAACGGGAAAACTAAAAGGTTTTGAGTAACACCCACTGAGGCCATCTTGCATAAGCTGCATTGAAAGCAGCAAATAATAATGACGTAAGCGGCACTTAAGATTCAAAATACTAATAAAAAGGCAGAATGTTCGCCTCACCTGGCTTCCTGAGCCTTTGATGGCGGAGGAAATGAGGTCCCTCATCTCGGGCGTCCCGCTCAGCTTCTGGTTGATGTTCTGCGTGTAGCTGAGGACCAACGAGTCGTAGCTCTGCGGGTCCAGGGAGCCCTCGGAGCCGCCGTCCGACCGCTCCTCCGGGGGATCGACGTCTTCATAGTCTTCGTCGAACGGCGAAGACCAGCCCTGGCTCGGGTCGAGGACGTTGCCGAAGGAGCGCCGCGGCTCCCCGGGGAACCTCTCCATGGCGTCCAAGTCCGGCACCGACGCAGGCGATCCCGTCTGGTCCGACTGCTCGGCGCAGCCTTCGTTCGCATCCAGCTGCAGCGCGTGCAACAGCTCGCGGACTTGGGCCGAACCGATGCTGCTACCGACGGACGTCGAGACCGTGGTCGGCGCCCCTTCTTCCTTGGAGCCCTCTCCGGGCTGCTCTAGAGGGGCGTCAGGGTTTGTTTGCGCGGCCTCGCTGCCCGCCGTCGCGATGGCCGAGGGCGCTTCGGCCACTCCGACACCACCACCCCCGCGACCCGAAGCTGCGCAGTGCTGAGACTCGGCCGCGGGCCCGTCGGCCTGGATGGCCATAGACGCGGTCACTTTCCTCGCCGCCGTCACGGATAGTTTGCTGCGCAACCGCCTTGACTGACCAGCCTCGTGCTGGAAGAACTCGGACACGTCGAAGGCCGGCATTACGGGCTCCGCACTGTCGGCGAACTTCCAGAGGCCTGCCAGTTGCAGCGGGGTCGGATTCCAGCAGTTGAGGATGGCGCAGTTGACGGGCACTTGGAAAGAGAAGCCCGCCAATCCCTCCAGGAACTGCTTCAGGATGCCCGGCTGCTCGCGATCGGACATGTAGGCAGTCGAGCGGTAGTAGCAAGGGAGCGTCTTGCCGTCCTGGATCATGGCTTCGACGTAGCTCACAAGCAGGGAGTCATTGAGCGCCAGTCGAAGCCACGCTCGACAGCGCCCCACGTCCGTCGTGATCTGGCTCAGGCCGTTTATGTGCGCCAGGACATTCTTGTGCGAGTACACCATAGCCACGGGCCAGAAGTCCGGGATCTTTTCGTTGCCACTGTTAAACACGCTCGACATCTTCTTGGCGAGAGTGTCCTTAAGTCCGTGGATGAAGATGGCCTCGAGGCAGAAGCAGACGTTCGAGACGTTCTCTCCACCGATGACAACATCGTCCGCGTTGATAAGCTGCTGCTGTAAGTCGTGGACGCACTTGGCGAGATGTTTTGTGAGCGAGCGCTTGATCATAATATCCCTGGCCGCTTCCTCTATCGTCGGGGACGTTGCCTTCTTCCACAGAGGCATCATCTCGGAGCGGATGGAGTTTCTTAATCGAAGAGGAGCCTGAAAGGTACAGGGGCAAAACGGAACGGGCCAAACCTACATCCCGACCACAACAAGTCGTACTGCGCGTTCCAACTTCTATTGCTTGTTGTCGTCCATCTTTTTTGGACCCGAGATGATCCGAGGCGATCCCAGCGCCCTCTTGGAAAACAGCTGATTTGCTGATTAGATCTGAAATTAAACACACAGCACAAACACGAAACTGTAGCAATTACCACAATTTTTTCATTCCTTTTTCATTTTAATGCAAAACACCTGAGGCTCTACTGTCCAGTGTTACGGCCCTTTACGTAGAGGCTCAGCTGGCGCTAGCGGCGCTAGTGTCAACGAGACTTCCGGTTGCAAATTGAAGCAGACGGCATGCAGTCTAGATTTCCAGCCTCCCTGTGTATTCCTATGGGAAAACGCGCGTGAATTTTGTCTCTTCGCCGGAAAATGACATGAATAACTTTTGTCATTTCGGTTGTACCGGGTAGTATGTACCTTTATTGGTATTGTGAAAGTGTAATTGCTTTAGTTACAGCATTTTTCTTTACCACTGAACGATGTTAAGCTTCGCTATATATTTCAGGCCCAAACCTCTGTTTCAAGGAAGGTATGTGAAAACGAGCGACGATTCTAAGCAAACTAACGATCGAAAGGAATGGAGAGTGTGTTCAAGGTTTGCTAGCATTTCGGTTAATATGCCCGTCCTGTTATTAGATGAAAATGACTCCGTCGTGCATCTTTACGATCGGTTAAAGAAACATTCGAACGCAAAAAATAAAGCTCGTGAGTTACGAAAGGTGTGTCTTTTTATTATTTCCTATGTCGGGCAGTTTTTATCGGGCACCTGCTCTCTGGCTTCCCTATTTGCAAAGATTTGGAGCGTGCGGGTGATGATATGAACCCAGAACAAGCATTTTCGCGCTTATTCATGAGCAGAAAGAATAAAGCCGTACTTATTAATTGCAAAATCGTCTGTGTGCACAAAGGAGCTACTTATACAGTGTTCTGCGTAGTTCTTGCCGTCTATGGAATCCACACAAACACACGTCACCACAGGTCACAAAACATTCACACTTAGGGATACATTCACATCAGACAAGACACTCACACAGCGCTGACTCACAACTCAATATATTTTAGCACTTCTTTTTCTTTTACGCCTTTTTGATATGTTCATGACAGTTGGCTTCTTTTTCTTCTACATCTCATTAAATGACACTCATGTGAGCTAATAAGATAAGCTACTAAGAAAAGTCAATTCTTTTCTGATAAAGTGAGCGATGGAGTGCTTACACAATTGTCGTTATCCCTGGCCATATTTTCTGCTTCCACTATTTCTCTAGTCAGTTGGCTACGCGCTCTGCCCAGCACTGTGCACCTATCTAGATGTGCCGCACATCCGCAATCACGGCAATGTAGGCCTAAATGTCCTGAGTTGGCTCTACTTATGTTGTTGCTGTGTTCCCGGAGTCGATCGTTTAGACATCTCCCAGTCTGGCCAATATATCGTTTCCCACAGGAGAGGGAAAGGAATACACTACCCCTTCTGTGCACGGAACGAAACTGGTCCGGTGTTTCTTTGTGCAGCTCGCTGGATGTTGGGGAGGATTGTTCACTTTTTTGCATAAGCCGGACAGCTTGTTTGGAGCAGAGAAGATGACGTCGATGTTGACCCTGTTTGCCACTTTCTTAAGACCATGGGAGACGTTGTGGATGTAAGGCACAACAATGGGTCTAGTTGACCTGTCTCTTGGTTTTGTCTGATGACGTCCTTTCTCTGTTCTTTGAGAAGGTTCTCCGCCACTGATGTTAATAGGGAAGTGGGATATCCTGCTGATGACAGGCGACAAATTTGTGCACAGAAGCTTGTTTTTATCTGATGTTTGCACGATTTTGTAAGAGAGTTTTTAAGGCAAAGTTTGACGATGCCCCTCTTCACCAACTTGGAGTGTGCCGAATTGAAGTTAAGGAGTGGCTTGTTTCCTCGTGGCTCAGTACAACCAGCATACGTGAAAGGTCAATAAAAATATACGTAAATCCAGGAATCTAATGGACTTTTCAACGGGAAGCTCGTGCGTGATCTGTCAACGGATTCATGCTCTCTTCAAAGTAGTGACGAACTTGGTCATCGTGACGGGAAACTTGCTTCTGTCGACGTCAAGAAGATGATATAATCGTCTATGTAATCGAAGATGTTAACGACATCCGGGGAGTATATAGCTATCTTTGCAGCAGTCTGTCATGGTGCGCAAGGTAAATGTCACTGTACACAGAGGCTGCAAGCCCTATGCAAACTCCTATGCAAACCCTGTGCAAACAAGTGCTGCTTGCATAAGGTCGCATAGCGGTTTGTATAGAACCACTCAGTTGAGAAACTGCCATAGAGACTGCTCTGAAAAAGTGGCACCGATCCGTCCACGAGAACCGAGCTAATGGCGATACCAACGCCGCCACTTCTCCCGCAGCGGCCAGTCCAGGAACTGCACGTGACTTCCATTTTCGTTGTAATCGGCCCATAGAGTTATTACAATAAACGCTAGAGGCGCAGCTGGCGCTAGTGTGCTGTTGCATTTTGAAGCAGACAGCAAGCAGTCTAAATTTGACTTCCGGTAATGTATTCCTATGGGAAAAAGCGAGTGCATTTTCTCTCTGCGCTCGATTATAAGAGCAAATATCACGAATAATTTGTACGTACTAGGCACATTGGAACATTTCTCAGTCACGCAGACGAAATAAATGGTCAGTTACGGCGTTTTTCTTTCAAATTCATCGCATTAAAAACGGTGCTAAAACGGCTTCGTACGTGTATTTTTGTGCACTGTCGGACACTGTTAGCGCGAACACGGCGTCGACGCTTTCCAACATGGGGGATATACGTGCCAAAACGAACGAAGGACATGTGGAAAACCGAGAGAGACGGCAAGAACTACGCAGTAACACTGGATAAGTAACTCCTTGTGCTTGCAGACGATCAAAATAAATTGAAAGTCACGTAATATAGTCAGATTTGCAATAAATAAGTACTGCGAAGATGCTTGTTCTGGGTTCAAATTGTTCAAAGCATCACCCGCACGCTCCAAATCTTTGCAAATAGGGAGAAGTCAGAGAACAGGTGCCCGATAAAAACTGCCCGACATGGGAAATAATAAAAAGACATACCTTTCGTAGCTCACGTGCTTTATTTTTTGCGTTAATTCGAATGTTTCTTTAACCGATCGTAAAGATGCACGACGGAGTCATTTTCATCCAATGACAGGACGGGCATATTAGCAATATATAAGCACCACCGAAATGCTAGCGAACCTGAACACACACTGCATTCCTTTCGATCGTTAGTTTGCTTAGAACCGTCGCTCGTTTTCACATACCTTCCTTGAAACAGGGGTTTGGGCCTGAAATAGAGCGAAGTTTAACATCGCTCAGTGGTAAAGAAAAATGCTGTAACTAAAGCAATTACACTTTCACAATACCAATAAAGGTACATACTATCCGTAATTACAACCGATATGACAAAAGTTATTCATGTTATTTTCCGGCGAAGAGACAAAATTCACGCGCGTTTTCCCATAGGAATACACAGGGAGGCTGGAAATGTAGACTGCATGCTGTCTGCTTCAATTTGCAACCGGAAGTCCCGTAGACACTAGCGCCAGCTGAGCCTCTAGCGTTTATTGTAATAACTATGTAATCGGCCATTTTGGGGCCACAACAGATACTGTGGAAGGGGCTTCGAGGTACCGCCCCCGACTCCCAAGCGGACGCGCCAGCGGTTTACTACCGTGGTTAATATGCGCCTAACTCAGGACGCGCTACCTGAAATCCCCGCTGAGGCAGGGTTGTATAAAACAAATATTAATTATACTGCAAAACCTTGCAAACTAAAGATTTTAGAAAACAACACTGCGCCCCCATTTTGTACTAAACTCCAATAAAAGTTACTACAAAAAGAGCTTTTTCCGTTAGTTTTTATGCAAAAACATGCTTTCCAAAAACTCAAGGCGACCACAGTTAAGACGAATGATACAGAGTGGCGCTGTTGTCGCATTTAGCTCGGTCTCGGTGGACGCCACGCGGCCCAGGTTTCAACGGTGAGTTTCCCAACTGAGAGTTCTAGTAACGTTGTTCAAAATGCAACAGCACACTAGCGCCACCTGAGCCTCTAGCGTTTATTGGTTGGCCCCTTCCCTCCGATCAACGTTACTAGAACCACTCAGTTGGGAAACTGTCATAGAGCCTGCTTTAAAAAAGTGGCTCCGATCCGTACTCGAGAACCGAGCTAATGGTGATCGAAACGCCGCCATTTCTCCCGCAGCGTCCACTCCGGGAACTGCGGGGCTGCACGTCGAGTCAGGTTTGGGCCGGTGGCGCCATCTCGCGGGGCAATCTCGCAGTAGCTATGTAAAGCAACTTTCATGTTTCAACTCGTCAGTAAAGGGTGGTGCTGTTATCGTTATTAGCTTGGTCTGGGTGGACGCCAGCGGCCCAGGTTTGGGTGGACGCTAGCGGCCCAGTAAGTTTCCCGACTGAGGGCTTTATAGCGAGTTCGTTTCACACGCACTGGCACCGTTCGAGTTCTCTTCCAGAATGCATCGCACTCGCAGAGTGCTGCATGGAGAACTGGACTCAAACGAACTTGGCAAATGCACCGAGTGCAGAAGACTGATGCTGCCGCCATCTATGTCGTAGAAAAGGTACCGACCTCAAACCGAAACTACCACCTTTCTGTTCTGAGTGCTGAGTGGGAATGCGAGAGTGCAGTCGCTATTAACGTTTATCTACCAATGTTGGTCGTTGCAACCTATAGTTTATATTTGCGATGACTTCAAGCAACTCGGCTGTCGTAGAGATAGTTACAGACGGCGTAAATTTCTGCAACCACTGCAGCTGTTTACAGCAGCTGGTTGCGATTTTTCAATTCTTATAACCGTTTACACTGAAGAAAACTGATGACGATGTCCGAGCAAAAACTTGATCCGTTTGAGCATGATATTATGCGTGAACCACTGAAAGCGTACGGCTTAAAACTAGTCTGTTGGTATATGCAGCAAAACTTTTCGTGGGGCTTTCGATTTCGATCTAGTTACAGGTGGATCAGATGTTCGCCTTGGTGAGGGCGTCGAGAACGAGAGCTTTCTCGAACAAAATACTAAGAGGCAAGTTAGCTAACGTAGGTAAATGTTAAATATGATGATGTTGCCCAAGCCCGGGTAAAGTCACTATGTTTAGCTTTCTTTGATGCTTATTGTGCAGTCACAGGTTTCTGCTGGGGGAGTTTTGTCTACAAATGTTCAATTATTCACCCTTACACGGATGGTGATGAACATCTCTGGGGCCGCTGATGAGGTTGTTCTGAGCATTTCTTTACACACTGGTGTGTTTCAGTGTCTGTACGGCAACAGAGCGACTTAAAACCTGGAAATAAAGCATGGGTTGTCAATTACTTCCTTCATGAAATAGCAGACGCTCCCAATTCAAGCTCGCGTTTGATTCTGTTGCCCGCAGGACACAATCTCTATCAGAAAATCTACTTTTTTTCCTTTCGGTTCCGCTGTACGAATGACACATCGTAGCAGACGACCCCTTGTCGTCTGCTCCCACTCCTCGCCGGAGCGGGGCATGACGGGATTGCATTCCGGCGCACGCTCGATTTTCTCGCAGAAGTGCAGAAAGTGCATGCACGCGTGAAGTGTCGGCGCTGAAACGAACTCGGAGGGTGCAACAACTCGTGGAGTGCCGGCCGAAACGAACGATCGCTCTGCGCTGCGAGTGGGCACGCGTGGGCACGAGTGCCGTGTTTCGTGTTTGTGTTTCGTGCGTGGTAAATAAGATACCTTTGTCGTGTAACAGGTGCTACGTGGGGCAAACAGGAAGATGTCTGAATGACAGATTACGAGAGCACTCATATTTGCTCGGAGCACGGTTAGGGGGCTTTTGCCCGTTCATTGCAGAGATTGCAAGTGTCAGCCTGACTTTGGCAGAGTCACCGTCCTGGGAGCGCACAAGGATAAGGTGACGAGAGAGATCATTGAGGCCTTCCACATTCTGTGTCATGGTCATTCATGTGTTAGTGAACCGTCATTGGCGCTGTCAGCCAAAGAAATTTCCTTCCTGCGGCAAAACATGAGTCACGTAGTGTCCTGTCGCGTTTGTTCCTCTTCGTAGTCCGTGCTAATTCTGAGCTGTTTTCCCCATCATGTATAACGTGTTTGTAAGAGCTCGCCGTGCACGGCGAGCTCTTACAAAGCATTCGGACCAGTCATCCGGAAAAAAGTTCATTACTAACGTTCATAAAACAGTTCATTTATCCCCTTGGAACTCGGAACACAGTTAGCAAGTCTTCACATTTTCGACTGATCAGTGCACAAATTACTGCATCCAACGACCCTTAGAAATTAGTAGGCTCTTGACCCTGCCGATCGGTATCACTAACACTATACCTCCATGTGTATGATAAGACTCCTCTTAGATGGTTCCAACATCTAGAATACTGAAAAAAAAGGTCCAGCCCCACTCCTTAAAGATACAGAGATAGCACTACTCATTTCAATAATTCATTAAATTTAATGCAACTTGGAAATAGAAGATTAACTACACATTTTTTCTTTTCTAGGATTTATTGCAGCCATAATTTTTTCGACAAGAGTGCGTTGTATTGGTTGGTCTATTATTTAGTTGTTTTAATTACCTGGACGAGATAAGTTGCATTTCTGTTCGCCCCTTGCCCGAAAAAGCAGTCTTGTTGCAAAATGTTAACTACCATTCCTTTCAGACGTTTTTCAAAAGTGTGCGCTGCGCATTCTTTGTTTCACCATAACTTGGCAAAGGGCAACCACCACAGCCCCCTCGAGCCAATCAGAGAGACGGAGTGAAAGTATGCGACAAATCTCTGCAGAAGGAGATCACTCTGATGATGTGTTGTCACATGCCTCTCTCCAACGTTTATATTGGCTCACTGGGACTGTAGCCTTGGTCGATTGCCAAATTGTTATGAAACAAAGTACAGTAGCTACTATGCTAATTACCCAAGGCCTTCATACTTTGGGCATTTGTTCGACAAGAATGTTATGTCAGCAATCACTGTGAGCTCGGCTCAGTGCCTATTGCACTCGAATGCCGCATTGGCATTAAATGGAAACTAAAACCCATTCACATGCTTTACACCAAAAAAAAAAAATGGTGACAGTCAGTGTTGTTTGATGGGTTGGTGGGGTTTTCCAAAGGGTCTATTGTGTCACATGTATATGAAATGCCCTGCTATACAAGAATTCATCAACGCATACTATTAAACTAGGTGCTCAGAAGTGTGCTTGTCTATGTAATTAACAAGTTACAGAAATAATTATTTCTTATGAGTGTAATATTTATTTTCAGTAGCTAGGCCCATTTTGTGCTCATTAATGTCGGTGTGCTATGATGTTATTATCATGAGTGTAGTTTACAGTATCCTCTCTGCAATGCCTACAAAGGCCCTTGGAGGGAATAAATGAATAAATAACATTTTCACATGACTGGAGTTTGTTTTCGGATGCACCACATGTTCAGGAGAGGTGGCAGTGCAGCCCCATGCAACAAGTCTGCCAGTCTGGTTTGTCCCATTTATTAATATTGGGGCGTTAGAGACGTGTCCTCAAAAGCTCCACCGCACGCAGGGAACACAATTCTTGGTGTGTAGACTGTGAAGGTGTAGAGGCCTCACTGAATATGACGCATACTTGTTAGTATATCAACGAGGTTTATTTCCGCTTGATTACATAATTATTGATTCTTATTAAACAGTTCCTTAACCTCTTGCCTCCCAGTAAAGAGTGTCACTTGTGCCACATCTTACGAACCATAAAGCCCGACGAGTGTGACTCGTGTTTCGGTTACGACGCTTGTTTAGCGCGCTGTCTGGCAGATGGCTAAACCACCCCTGTTGCTCCATTTACCTTGGGCAGTTTGCTCGTTTGTTTTGCTCTTTTACAGAGAAAGAATGCTCCATTTAGCCAAAAAAAATAAAAAGCAGTTGCTTGCGAGCATTTACACTAAAACAACATGGCTTCGGCACGGAGGTCCACTTTAGCCAACAAAGAGATACAAAACCTTCCTTTTTAATTGGATTAATGCACGGGCATATGCGACGACGAATGTTTTGGCGTTTTCGGGTTTTAAGAATCGGAGGATAGTTTGATGGGCGGTGACAGGAGTGATGAACACGTGAATCCATACAAGCATTCCATCAACTTCGGAGTCTGCACGTCAGTGGGACTGGGACCAGAAGTCCTGATTTAGAGCAGAAACGACACCTAGAAGTCGAGGAAATATTTTTGCCTTATTTTACTGCAAATTGCCCGTTTAAAATAAAAGTTTGCCATTTGAGAAAAAAATTAGTAGGCAAGGCGTTAACAAGTTTTTTCTGCGACAGTCTCGTGTTGGGCGTTCAGTGGTAGTACCTGTACTGTTGTCGGATGACGCTCCTGGCACGTCGGTGTTCAGTTTGGTCGAATGGCGACTTTGACTGACTGATGCCGTCTTGTGATGATACATCATGTGCCGCCACTGACATCTGACACACTGAAGCTGCAGGGCTGGCTTCTAATCTGCAAATTTTCCTGGTATTTTTCTGCGTCAATGTAGCAAGTACAGGCATGTGTTGCTTACGTGGCTGTGCCTTTTGCAGTGCCGTTGACTTGACGGCTGGCAACAATGTTTGTTTGCTATCCAAGCTACTTTACTTCCATTCCGCAATGGCAATTTTTTCTGCATGTCGCGACCACCGCAACTTGTGTAAGTCGTGCGGCAAAGCGAAGTCGGGTGACGCTTGGTGTCCAGTTTTTGAAAACAACCAACCATTCCATTATATTTCTTCAAACCGCTCAGCGGCATTCCCCTCAGTTGGAAATTATGTGCTTCGTGGAGTGGACACAGATAATTGGTATCGGCAAATTATTAACGCCCTTGGACGACCGACCGACACCAATTCAACGGTCATTGCGTTGCCGCTCAGCTGCTTTGTCATGCTTACCTCCCGTCGAGGTGATAGGGGTCAGGTGCTTCGGGGTAGTGTCGGCACCAGGGACAGAGGCCACCGAAGATAGTCTTCAATGTCCCGCGGATCGATCGACACAAACCCTTGCAGGCCCATTCATTGGTACAGGCACCTCCGGTAGACATGGTCGGCCTCACATAGTGGTAGCAGAGTTGTCGTCGACGGTCGTTTGCAACACCTCCGTCTTCCTCTGTGTACTATGTTCAGTGCGGACCTACACCGGTTCTTCCCGACGTCGGGAATACTGTGGCATTGGGGTGTCCCGTTGAACGGGCATACTAATGGGCAGTCGACGGCGGTCATTGTACCATTGCGGCGCAAGTAACCCTCGGTTCGTCAGATGCCACTTTGCTCGCAGAAGTCTTCGGTTGAAATGCCTGTTGAATTTCTTTCCGAACAATCTCGGCAATCGAGATAAAAGCCGGGCGACAGGTGGCAGGAAGTAGCTTCCTTATCTCCTCCCAGCCAACATCGTGTATGATTTCGCGGATGCCTGGGAGGCTGGCCTCAAAGTTGCAGTTGAACGACTCTAGTGTCGAGATGCTGGAGAGTTGACAGCGACAGGCTTGGCCATGCAGTGCACGTTCAATGTTGGAAGCTTCGGTAATGAACCCTTCAACTGTTGTGGAGGGTTGTGGACAAGGCTGACGAAGAGGCTGTCCCTCACATGAGGGATATGAGAATTCTCAACTGTAGCATGAGGGTCGGCGCGGGCGCTCAATCGGGTACAAAACATCCTCCACTAAGGCGGTGAGGCTCTTGTTGGGGCAGTGTCCTGGACTGAATTAGGTATTCGGCTCTCTCCCTTCGAAGTTGGCTGACGAACATGCGTTCAGCTCGATCTTGCAAACTTCCCATGACGCTGAGAAGGATTCTTGGTTCTCAAACCAGTGCCTGTAGTTTCTTTCACGACAAGTATAGGTTAATTCTGCAGGTGCTGGTCGTCTGTCCACCCATTGTGGCAGGCGACACGGTCATATTGTTCAATCCAGTCCTCGACGTCTTCATACACCTTTTACGAAAGGGTGTCGGAGTGCGAGGTGCGACGGGCATGCAAACAATGGTAGGAGCGGACACGGATTGCTGCTACAGGTTTGTCATCGTTGGCTTAGTCCGCTTCGGTTTTTCTGGCAGGCGACCGAATTCTAGTGGTTCTTCCTGGTAACACTGGCTTGGATTTCAGGTTCTTTGTGGTGTATTCGCAGGGTTTTCTCTTGTGAGACTCGCTTGTCTTGCGGTTTTTCTGCCGGGCTCGGGATTGGACTTGGTTCACGGCTCACCGAAAGTCTATGATATAGAACAGTCCGCCACCGGTGTCCCGTTGTCGGACAACTTGGCTGAGGAGCCGCCGGGGTGCACTCAGAGGGAAGGGCTAAAGGTTGTGTGAATAAGTCCTCTCCTGCGGGGTTTTGAAGACTGCCGCGGATGAACTGAAATGGACGTGCCGCTGCAGACTGTCGCCGCAAAGTGGCGTCAGCGGGTGACTTGGGTAGGTAACACGCGCCCCAGTGATACACGTGCGATGGAATGTCCAGACAGCTTGCAATTCGCGTAACGAGTGTTGATGAAACGTTTGTGTCGACAAAACGTGCGGCAGACCCGCGGATTCAATAACAACTGCAACACCTGTGCTCCGTGAGAAATGCACTGCTACGCCAGTACAACTTAGGAAGCAGCACAGCATCACGTAGCACGGTACAGGATCTACCAGCTTGAAGGCAGCTCTTCGGTACGCCGCACACCTGTGCTCCGTGAAAGTGCACGTCCACGCCAGGACAATTTTGGAAGCAGTACAGCATAGCACGACTACGCAATTTCCGTAGCTACTGCTAAACGGCTAAACCAGCTAAACTGGCTAAATTGCTAAACCGTGCAACGCCGCCAGTACAGAGCCAGTAGCCACTAGCCAGTATGGCCGGTATGGCTATGGCCACGGTCGTGGCTATGGCTCTAACAGCTCTAATGCTGCGCATTTGTGGATTGCGAGTAGTCGTTGTGTAGCCGAACCTTAGGGCCAACTGCGCTCAATCGCTGGCGGTGCTACAGTGGTTCGTGCCTGCTCGCGCTATGTGTGAATTATGATCATATTTCATTCTGGTTTGCCGTCCGACTACATTAGGAACTGTTCTTGCTTGTCGTTTCCCTGACGTCCTTGAGTCTAGCCGAGCGTTGCGGAGAAAAATGATACCCGCGAGCGCGCGGAAGGGCGCTCCATAGCTGCGAGCACCGCTCCGACGGAAGGTACGACTCGATCGCTTCATCTTCTCAAGATGGTCATTCATTGAAAAACAGCACTCCGCTGCTGAGCAGTGGTCACGCACGCGTGACTCTGCGAGATCTAAAAAGAAATGATGTAATCTGTTCGATAATCTCATCAGTAGTGACGCACGCTTGGAAGGTTTCGCTTTCTCCGAGCGGGCGCGGCAAGCGGTGGGCAAGCCGCTGTTTGCCCCTCGCCACATAATTTTCTTTTCTCTCTCGTCTGGAAACTTGAACAAACCGCGAGCGACAACGTCGAGACACGATGTCTTTGGGCAACGATGATTTATTCCGTGTAGATATGTTCGCCGTGACGCTGATCAGCGGCTACATCGTGACGTCCGTGATCCTGTTCAAGTACCCCTGCCTCCTCCATCGTCGGAAGCAACTCAAATTTCCCTGCCGACATATCAGTCACCGGGGTGGTAAGTCTCGCGATTCATGCGCACGAGCGAAAAGAGCTACAATGTCTATATTAATGTGCATTTTGCTCGTTTCAGGATCGGCAGAAAATTTGGAGAACACTTTGACAGCTTTCAGGCAGTATGTATAAACATTGCTTTTGCATGTGCACAGGGGCTGCTCAGACAGCCATGCTGGTACTTTCGGGTTATATCAAAGTAATTTCATTTCTAAACGTTAAAAAAAAAAAAAAAAAATATATATATATATATATATATATATATATATATATATATATATATATATATATATATATATATTATATATTGTTACGAATGACAAATGACGAGGCGGAGAATAACTGAAGGATCTAAACGTTTAATGAGGGCAAACTTGTGCCCAAAAATAAAAGGAAAAGAAAGATAACAGCAGAGCTGTCGCGGGCGTCGAAATCGGCGAAAGAGCAGAGTCGAACGCTGGGGCGAAACTGCCTCGGCTTGCCAGGCGGAGCCCCTTTTGTACACGCGTGGGCTTCTGGAACATTTGGCGTAGAAGGTTCGGGTCGTAGAACATTCTAACCTCGAATTAGCAAGGCGGCTCTCGAATTTACTAGAACATCACATTACAGCGTCAACAAAATGTGTAGGCCCGGCCAGGAATCGAACCCTGGCCTTCTGCGTGGAGGATAAGCGCGATAACCGTTATGCCACGGGCGCGCTGCCTACTTGGTCAGCTGCGCCCGCGGCATATATATATATATATATATATATATATATATATATATATATATATATATATATATATATATATATATATATATATATATATATATATGTGATGAAGACCCTCATCGTCGTCATCGGGCATCATCATATCTCCACCATCATCGCCATCACCGATAGCTCGCGTAGGCTCCGCGCTCGCCACCGCGGGCCAGCGCCACCGCCCGCGGGCAGCATTGCCCGCGGGCCAGCACCGAGGCCCGCGGGGCGCTCGCCACCGCGGGCCCTCATCGTCGCTCATCGGGCATCATCAATATATATATATATATGTGTGTGTGTATGCTGGGGAAATTCTTTGCTAAGACAAAACTGAAAACCGTTTTTGAGTCACATTTATTTCTAGAGTTTTTTTTACTCCAAAGGGACCAAAGGCAGATTTGGAGATTTAGGTGATTGTCAAAGGTTGCTTCTTTGACTGCTTCGCTAGGCTAATTAACATTTTGCACATTCTTTTTGTAAACACGCAGTTTTGCCAGTGACGTCTTTAGCTGTAATTTGCTTATAGGACTACTTTGACGTGATAACACAAATCAAAATGGCACCACCCTGTGATGATTTTCTTTTAATAGGATGTAAGACAGCAAGCTCACTCTCATTCCCATTGCTCAATTCACTCAAAAATCAAACACAATGTGCCTCAAAAAAAAAAAAAAATCTTTGTATTATTGTTTTTTTTTTCTTCTTAGTGTGAGAAGATATATTTCTATTTTAATTGCAATATTTTCTGAAGGCAAGAATCCCGAGCCTATAACTTTGGCGGTTTCTCCTGCTGAGGCAGGGTTCAAGAATCCAAGATGCATCCCTAAGTGAAAAGTTTGTGCTTGCAGCCTAGTAGCAAAATTGTCACACAGATGATTAATGTGACAAAAAGCTGGGAATTGCACATGTTAAAATGATACACGGGGTAAATGAAAACTGGGCGGTATAAACTATGTGAATAAGTATCTTATAAAAGCAAAGCTATGTTTCGAGCGGACCTGAATTGGCGACTTGGGATCCTTATGGCATGCCCTTTCTAGTGCTCCTCACATGAGAGCGCTCCAGACATGAGTGTTTGAGACTTCTGCTTTGTACCATAACTTTGAATGTAACAAAAGTTATCACCAGGTAAATTATTGTCAAAGAGGCTCGGCTCAAATTTTTTAAACAAAACGAACAAAACCACAATTTTATTATAATTTTGATTTTTTAGTGTAGTTCTAAAGAACCATGTAAGCAGTTTTTTTGTTCTGCAAAAAACATCTTGAGCATGGCAGAAGCACCCGAATATGCAACCTGTGATGATCAGACAAATATCAAAATCCGTCTTTGGTCCATTTCAGGTTAAGGAGGACACTATCCGAAAGGGTCAACTTTTGAACCCTCGGCTTAATATGAATTCAATTTAGAGTATATACTAGCTGGCAGTTGTGAGGCAAAATACTGTGCAAAGCTTCATCTGTGTACATGACTTGTGAACAAAATTATAGTCTTTTTTATCAGGAACATTGACATTGTTTACGAAAACTCGTTATTAAAGTACTGTATCACCCAACATTTTTCTTCACTAGGTATATACGCAGCAGAATGCCCCATAGAGTGCAACTGTAAAAAACAAATTTTCAAAAGGTAATTTATTTTATGCTAGCATTCCAGTTAGGAAAAACAATGAGTGAGCATTTCCTTTTGTCCCGTGACCAAACAATACTTTTCCTAAAGTGAAATTTATGCCAAAATGTGGAACGGAGGAAAACCTGTCCAATGCACTCAAACCTCTACCTTTCTTTAGCATCAGTGGATGAAAAATAATTTATAATAAAATAGCTTTGTAGTGTAAACAAATGCTTTCTGGGAATAATCTCTAAATGTTAGAAGACGTAAATATGGCATTTTCCAAAATCAACCATTTTCTTTTTATGGGTAGTTTCTTTTTTAGAAACTGGAAAACTGAAATGATTACACAAAAATGGTTTTCAATTTTGTCGAAGTAAAGAATTTGCCCAGCATACCTTTTTTTTTCAAAAAGCTTTCGAGACAACTCTTTTCTCCTGCACGATTTGAGGCGAAATTGTCCATGTAAGTATATATACAAGGTGAGGAGGAAGATATGTCTGACAAGTGCAGTCGAGAGTAATAATGTAAGTAAAAAGTGGAGAGAGTGGTTTTTTAATCTGCTTAAAAGTTTCAGGGCAAGGGAAACGGGACTATAGAGAGGGAAAAACCGCGCGGGCACAATATCACACCGCTAGCCTTGGTCCTGCTTCACGAGTGGTAACTTTAGCACTTCACCCTGCTTCCCACGTGCTCCGAGCTTTCCTAATATTGACTGATTTATCGGTTTTCGGTGACGCTCGGCAAGTTTCTAATTGGAACCATATGTTTATTTTCATAATGAAGGCATTTATTAACACATTTTAGTTAATTAGCATACCGATCGTTACAATTAGCCCCTTATACTATGTCCACGTGGCCATGTAACTACCTGCACCTACAGCATTAGTGTAGCTTTAACAAATTTTTTAAACAAATCTGTTAAAGGGGCTTTGCAAGGACTTTTTTCTGGTTTTTAATTTGCACCGAACCTGAGCGCACTGAACGTAGTAACTTAATGAAACTTTTTCTCGAATTTCGCTTTATTTTAGAAGTTATAGGCAAATTAAAATTACAAAAACAAGCAAGAAATTAACCTCCTTCATGACGTCCTTGGTTGCTTGAGTGGCCGTGAACTAGAGGAGGGGTAGTCGGCTCAGCAAGCACTCACGGCTGCCGCACTCCGTGTCAACGGCTCGAGAGGGCGCCACTAAAGCGTGTTCTGGATAGGCTGTATGAAGCGGGCAGCCAGGGCGGCTCGCATTGCATTTGCTGCGCGATTAAACGCTACTTCAGCATGACACTTCATTGGCCACAAACGACAGCAAACACGGGGTAAAGATCAGTTTAGAACGGGAGCCACTTCGCGCTGCCATGCCGCCAAAGGGCCAAACAACAAGCCAAAGCTGCTCGCCGATGGCCTTCAGAACGCTCAGAACCGGTCGGGTCCTCGACGTGCAGCGCCGCCGCATACATCCGGGACCTTTCTACGCTCGCCGATCGTGGCGCCTGATCCCACTACACCTTTCTAATATGCGCCGCCTTTTCCATTGCTTGGTGGCGGGTATGTCGACGGGTCATTTCTTGTTTTCGTACTTTATAAACTGCATTTGTTTCTTTTCTGATCTAAAATAGTGAACAAAAACTACTTTTATAAATAATTGAAACGACTCGCGCCACTTATATTTTTGTATTTCGACTAAAAGGAAGATCTTAGAAGCTCTGACAAGTAGTAAGCCCAGGACCAAAGACGTGACGTATCGCGCGCTTTCGGCACCGTGGGTCGCCCCCGTAGGTGGAGGAGGGTTTCCGCGTCGTCCGGTTAAAATATGACGCACTGATATTTAGTTACTGTCTCCGTGCCCGCTGGCTTGCCCGAACCCCGAGAGACGTGGAAACCGCAAAATAGGTAGACGCTTAAATATGATTGCAGGGCCCCTTTAAAGGAGTTGTGCAATAATTTCAGTGCTTTGCTTAAATAATTTGGGATTTGTTGCCTCAACCTTTCTGAAGTAAAAACAAAAAACCGCTTTTGCCTGCATGTCCTAGTTTTTATCTTAAAAATGGACAAAGATTGAGGTTTTCGGCATCTCTCAACTCCTTCACCATCTTGCGAGTCACGTGCGCTTTAAGCTCCTTTCAGCATAAAAAAAGACCTCCCTGTACATGTAGCTACCAACAGGCGGCTCTGACGTCCTGCCTCTGCGGTAGCGTTGTTGTCGCCACAGCGCACGTGCAGAAGCTTCACCTCACGCGAATCTGGTTTCTGCGCTCGCACAGTGCCCTCTCCTGGTGTGGGAAAACGCAGGCTTGTTTGTAAACAGTATGTCTGTTGGTAAACAGTATGTCGGCCTATATATAGTACAGGGTATTCCATGCAACTTGAGCCATGGTTTAAATATATTTTGGTGCATTTTAGGAAGACAAAACCAAACAAACAAGTTTGTTCATTGTTTGGTGCAAGTCAGGCTATTCTTTGTATTTTTCCCAATTAACCAATTAGTTAAGATTAATTAATTTACTTCTGATATATTCAATTTAGAGCAAATGTTCCAATGACAGAGTTGTAGAGCGTCCTCAGAAACATCCAATTCAGTTGTTTTTATCAAGAAACCTCACGGTTTGTTTTTTCGAGCTTCAAAAAAAGTGCCTGAATTAGGAAAAAAGCACAAAAAAACGCAACTTTGTCAACAGCGCCCAGTCAACAGTGCTCTATTCAGCATGCAGGCCTAGTTTGTTCAAGCCACGGCTGAGAGCGCTGTAATACAAGGTGCACATGCACAAATTCACATGTTTTCTCATAATGCACAAGCTTTTTCGAAGCCCGTAAAAAAAAAAAGGCATTAATTTTTCTTGGAAAAAAATCACTGATTTGGATGTTTCTGAGGATGCTCTACAACTTTGTTATTGGAACTTTTGCTCTAAATTGAATATTGCAGAAGTTAATTAATTAATTTGTTAATTGGGCAAAATGCAAAAAATAGCCTGACTTGCTCCAAACAATGAACAAACTTGTTTGTTTGGTTTCGCCTTCCTAAAATGCACCAAAATATTTTTAAACCTTGGCACGAAGTTTCGTGGAATACCCTGTATATGCAGACCTAACATTCCTTGAACTAGAAAATGACATTGTGGGTGCCTGTTGTGAAAAAAGGTTGCCAGCAAGTAGTGATGGACCGAACTTTTGCTGAATCGGAGATTCGGCGAAGCCAAAGTTTTGCCTAAGTTTCCGAAAAATTAGGCAAAAATACATTGTTGCCAGACTGAAAAGTTAATGTTTCGTTTTTCGGGCGAAAAATATTTAGGTTCTCTTTTAATGCACAGTTTCTACTAAATAAGGTCATATTCTACAAGATAATTGTATCGGTGTCATATTTGTGTGTTTACTGGTAATTTTAGTGACTTTGAAGAAGTGGTCTGACAACAAGGTTGGGTAGTACCGGGCACAGTTACGATACGCGAGTTTCGGTTTTGAGGCCTCATCAGCACAAGCCTGGAAGCGTGTACATTATTAAAATAACAACACTAAACTCTTTTCACCCTTAAGCTAAGACTGCAGCCAAAGCTACAAGTGTGAGCTAACCCGCGCTCCTGGCTTTAAAGGGGGACTCAAGTGGTTTTTGAGTTCGTGTTTTGATGATGACAGCTGAATTTAGACGCCCTAAGTATCCCTAAAAACCAAAACGTATAGTCATACGGTGATTATTTCTTTAATAAAAATGCAATTGAAGGCCGCCAAACCTCGGATCCATCCGAAAACGAAACCACTCTCATTGGTCCTCGCACGCTTATCAAAAGGATCTCGGGCCAATGGCGTTGGACGACGTTCCGTCGCGCAGTGATCCCGAGGTAGCCGCATCGGCCGAACCTCTTTGTCATTCGAGCTTCGATCATGGCGGAGTCGGCGGAGTTCTCTACGCTCGAGGACCTGACGCCGTTAGAGGTTGAAATTCTTCGGCGGACAGCCGATCTGGGGAGGATTTCCTATGACGCCACTCCGATGTGCGATGTGGACGATAGCAGCGCTTCGGAGTCATGTTCGGGTTCCGAGGACGACGAAACGCAGACCTTTTCGGGCGTTCTTCGATTTGCGGTTTGGGCAAGTCGTAACCAAACCAACGTTTGACATCGCAGCGTTACCTCTGGTACGTGATGTCAAGCGATGTCGCCACGTTGACTTTCGCCTCGGGAGGACGGGGGAAGGCTGGTTCAGACATGTGCAACGAGCGCGTACCTACGACTGCGTCCGGAGCGACCGGAACGACCGCTCTGCGCCGCGCGTACACACACCTGCAACCGCTACAAGCAGCACAGCGGGTCGCCGCCGTCAGCTGTTTCAGCGGCCCCTCTAAAGAGGGGACGCACTGCTACTCAATGCCGTAACAGAATATAGACAGGCAGTTTTCAATAGCCTAAAGCTTTATTATTATTTTTTTCTTGATAGGCTTGCAGGGTACAGTGGATGAAAAAAAGAAAATAAAAAGATGCAGTACGCCGTCTTGGACGATCACAACTCTAATACACGACATTGCAATAGTACAAATATCGCCACACGCCTTTTCTACGATTATAAAAGACAATGTAATCTTAGCAGCGATATAGCAACGTAGAAATATGATTTCGTGATCAGATAGACGTTGCGAGCGTTCAGGATTGCTAACACTAATCACTTTTCTCCGGTGATGAAAACGCGTGAAAATTCGCATCCTTTATACGGTACGCGCCAGTAATACCTTGAACTTGAGCACACGCATGGAATGCGCCAAATAAGAAATCCGGGCGATGTTCGAGGACACAAATGCTTAGAAAGCACCACTGTAGTCGAAGTAAACAAACACGACGGCACGGGCGTTTCTGCTGTCTTGAGAGTGCCGCCACGACATCGCCGCACGAGTAGGTGGATCTTCCCTTCTAGTACGTGCTGGGTTATCATAGCGACACACGACGAAAATTCACAGTCAAGGATAGCGCTTTTACGCGGAACGATGAGCTTTCACCACGCCGTCCACGCCGACGATCACCACCGACGCCATGCGGATAGAAGGAGCCGGCTGGCCCGCGACCGGCACGACCGGCCTGCAACGCGCGCAGATACGTGCGCTTCCGCGCATTCCGGGGGAACGGGAAATTCACCCCCGCGGAGGAAGGCAAGGAGAAAACGTAGTCCCTTGTTTGTTAAACGATAATTGCAGTATCGCGTATTCTAAACTAGAAATATTTTACGTCTTGTGAAATTATCATGCACAACATATTTAAATGAACTGAAAATTGTTTCTTTAGCGAAACTTTACAAAGGCCGCCAAAATTTTCAAACATACGATAATTTCATTGGTCCTCGCAAGTACAGAAAAGAGTCCGCACGTATTTTATTCCTGCGTGATTAATAGGCGGTTCTGCCTTCTAAAACTGAAGATACTCATTCACTGACACTTCCTTAACGCCATCGCACCAAAAAGTAGCTTCTCCAAAAACTGCTTGAGTGTCCCTTTAAGACTTTCCAGCGCGAGTGCTCGCTCTGCGGAAGGACTCTTCCCAGGCGAAAATTTTCAACTGGGACCAGTTGGTCCCAGTTGCAACTGGTTTATGGAACAATTCCCAGTTGCAACTGGTCCCAGTTGGAGTTGTCCAACTGGTCCCAGCTGGAGTTGGTCCCAGCTGGAATTGGTCCCAGTTACAACTGGTCCCAGTTGGAGTTGGTCCCAGTTACCGCTGGTGCCAACTCCAGCGACAATGAAACACAGCACAAAATGGAAGGTTGACAAGTCTTTATTGTCAAAAACTTGGAGAATAAAACTAAATAATAGGTTCGGTGACGCACACGCTCCGGGTTTAGCCACTTGCTTGCGACGACTGAGTCGCTTTTTCAGAGGTAGTATTCGTGAGATGAAGGAAGATCGGCCGCTGGCGTCTTTTAGTGAAGACGTCCTCAGCTTCTCTCCCCATCGCGTGAAGAAAGGTGCTCACCCGTGTTCCCGCCTTGCGCAGCTGAAGTCCTGACAGGATGCAGTAGCGCTCCCACCTTGCAATCCAACATTTCCAATTGCCTCTGTCACAACAGTCGAACATTTTCGAGGTAGACCTCCCGCCATTTTCGCCATTGTGCTCTCCGCGGCGGTTTTCTCTTCCGTCCGATCTTTCCTGGGTGCCCTCCGATCGCTGAACCGCATCTTTCCATCCTCGAAGTTCACCGCTGCCGCCATGGTGTGTGTACAGTTGGGTCCAAAGAAGCGCAGCTGTAGTTTTGACATTTTCATAACGACGCCAACTTCGGTGATGGCGACCCTTCTCTACCGCGTCGCGTCTTCTACGGCGCGGCGGCGTCGCATAGGCAGCGCCATCTTTCGACAGCGCGTACCACTAATCCGCACCCGCGTGCCACGGCGGCTGGCTAGCTCTGATTGGCCAAAAGATAAATTTATTTATTGAAAGAAAAACAAATACTGCAGGTATTTAAATAAATGTTTTAATATATTTTAATAATGCACTAAATGTTCATTTAGGTAAACACATTTTGTCACTAATTATATTTTCCAATTAAAAGAAATTATTTAGTTGATTAAAATTTTATTATTATTTTTATAAAATATAAATGTACCTATTAATTAAAAATTTCCCTATTTGTATAAATCTAAAGATGTAAGTGTTTTTAGTTTTCTTCATTAGCAAAGGTCAATACACCCCCAACTTGTCAAAATTGTTGCCCCGTGTGAACTGGGAACGAGAAAACCATTTGAAGTCCGACTGGGAATCGCCCCAACCAGTTACTTCCCTAACTGGTCCCAGTTCACTCCATTCCCTACTGGGAGTCAAACCAGTTGACTCCCAACTGGGAATGGTTCAAACCAGTTGACTCCCAACAGGGAATGATTCAAACCAGTTGACCCCTCAGCTGGTCCCAATTGGACTCCTATTGGTCCCAGTTGGGACCAGTTAGTCCCAGTTGATTCCCAGTTGGGACCAGTTAGTCCCAGTTGAAACCAGTTGAGGTGCCAACTGGTCCCAGTTAGAAATTTTCGCCTGGGTTCAAAGCAACGAGCTCTTGTGCTTGTGGCGGGTGAACAGAGTCTTCGTTCTTACTCTCTCTGCAAGTCACCGTTTCATGCGCAAAGCCTTCACCAGAGAGAAAACAATATTCTAAATATGCATGTTTTTTTATTTGAGTCGCTTGACGCCAGCTTTGCTTGAAAGTGTGCTGAGTGTGCATCCCATATCCACATTGTCTCGTTTTTAACTTTTAAAATGCCCCTTTTTGATGGTAGGACGCGCGGACGTTTAGGAAGATGGGAAGAGTTAGGAATGTCGGATGTGCAACGTCGAGCATGATAGTTCTGTGTTTGGTTTTACGTGGATAGAGGAAAACCGCGAAATAACGCTAATTAAAAAGTCGTATTATTTTGTTGTGGCTCTCCTCGCAAATATAGGAATCCTGTTTTCGGCTCACGAGTAGCGAGCCGAAAACAGGATTCCTATAATTGCGAGGAGAGCTTTAAATGTACTTGTCAGTCAGCATTGCTACTACCTCGCTGCATATATCACTGGAAAGATCAAATGAAAATTATGTTATCCAGAATATACCACATCGTCTGTCACTTGCGCAATGGACTTCGTCAATTCCTGGTCAATCTTCTGTTCTTAAGGCAGAAAATATTCGAGAGAACCACACTCACAAAGGCTGAGAAACAAACTTACCATGTCGCCTACTCCACACCTCGCCGTAATCGCTGGTAGTACGCTGGTAGTACTACACTGTACGATGGTGACCGCAAGGCGTCCATTTGCATCCCATGGCCCCGTCGCGTTTTTGCGCTTGCGCAGATGTTTGCCAAATGTGTGTCGAATTTTTGCTGAACTTTACTCCCAAAGTTCGGCATGTGCCAAACTTTGCTGAATCTGAAGTTCGGCAGATTCGGTCCATCTCTACCAGCAAGAAAGGAAAAAAATATCCTCTTTCTGCTTGACAAGTGTTTTTCCCTTATATAACCCCACAGGTGTCCTGAGTGTCAGTTCTTGTTTTGACGATATTAGGCTTAGGTAAACGTCCGCTCATAGAGAAATTTTGTCTTTCTTAGTTATCTTTTGATCCAGGTAATGTCATGTTCTCAAACTTTCGCATTCTATCTCAACTGCTAGCGTCACATTCTGACAAAGTTCGAGCTTTTTCCGACATATATTTCATTTACCTGGGCCGAAAAATGTGGTTCTTTTTTCTCGGGAACTGTGTTCTGCGGTATATAACTTTTACGCAGGTCATCTTTATCATCTTAAATGGCAAAAGTCGAAATATACCGATCATTGAACCATACTGTTGGAATGGAACCGGTAATCAAGCGACACGAAACTTGAATTCCAGTGCCGCCAAAGATTTTCTTTTGGCGATTTTGTAACACGACCCATTCAATGAATATGGTTCATGAATATTTCCGTTATTTTTCACAACATTTTTGCAGAAAGCTAATTGATTATAGCTAGCAACAAATAGTAATCATCAGCACAGTGGAATTATGTTGGCTGCATGCCATGTTTAGTAGGCACTGTTTCTTGTTTTTTTCCAGTGCTCAGAAAGCCGGCACAGATCTTTTGGAACTCGATGTTCAGCTGACAAAAGACAAGAAAGTGGTTGTGTCTCATGATAACACGCTGCTTCGTTCAGCTGGTGTCAACAAGCTCATTTCAGACCTTGCTTACAAGGTAAGGGAGCCCTGAAAGCTATTTATTGACTGTAAAACTGTTCTTTTGTTGAAGTACCGTAAAATGCCGGGCGTGCGCCCACCCCACCTTCACTGAAAACTGGGTTAATCTAGACATGGTCGCTTGTTTGGCCAAATCGGGCGCTGAATTTGCAGAATTCCCAAGTTTGGAAAACGTTAACCCTTTCACTGCCAATTTTTTTTTCAAAAGATGATGCGAATCTCCCAAATTGTTTTCTTCCTGTATTATTTAGGAACATTATTTGAAAAGAAGAAACCATGAGCAATTTTTAATATTGGACCTTAGTTAATAAAGGCCGTTATTTTTGTATTTATACGTTATGACTACTTCCAATGCAATTTTTCTTTTCTTCTCAAACAGAAAGTGCACCTCCTTGTTTCTTGTACAGAACAAAAGAGTCGTAGACACACATGTCGAAAAGGTGCCTAAAGATCTTCTTGTAATAGACCTTCTGCCCATCTCTCACACCCGGGTAGTACGAGAGGTTCTGGTCGCTCTTGTCGACTCCTCTCATGGGGTCGTTGTAGTCGTAAACTGCAGCAGGCTTCACGACTTTCTCGTTCCGGGCGTTGACGCCTTCGACAACTGTGGCATCGTGAACTGTGCTCAGCAAGGTAACGAGCTTTTTGTCGCGCCGCTGCAGGGCCATGCACCTTCCTCGCTGAAACGCCCCGACTTCTCCTTTCTTGAGTTTGAGGTCTTTGAAGGGGGCATGTCCTTTCTTGTTGGCCGAACCGTGCCATATACATCGGTCTTTTGCTGCAGGAACTTGTCTACAAGCTCTGGAGAGGTGTAGTAATTGTCGACAGTGACGCAGCACCCTTTGCAAAGAAAAGGTTCCATCAGGCTCAGGACAACCTTCGTGCCCGAGGCACTGTCCGTGTCCGGCGTAACAGTCCCCTTGCCTGTGTAAACGATGAGGTTAGAGATGTACCCGCTCTCAGACTCTCAAAGGAGAAAGAACTTCACACCAAAGCGTGAGCGCTTCAGGGGCAGGTACTGCTTCCAGGACAGCCTTCCTTTGTACAGCATCAAGCTTTCATCCACTGCTACAGTGCTCTCAGGAACGTAGAGGGTCCGAAACCGTTCCTTGAGGAGACACAGCAGCAGCCACAGCTTGCGAAGCTTCAGTTGGGGCTGCTGTGATTCATCGATCTCATCTTCGTTGTCGGAAAAATTAAGAAACTTCATTATCAGGTGAAATCTGTTCTTGCTCATGAGTTCACCAAAGATGGGGGTTTGGAGAATCCTCCTGGTCGACCAGTACATGGCAAGTTCAGGCTTGTCTATAATGCCTTGCAGCAGTATCAATGCGAGGAACACCATGAGCTCCTCCGCAGTCAACAGGTCTGTTCGATTCGGCTAGAGAGTTCTGAACCAGTTCTGTCCGAGTTCAGAGGAGTGCAGGAGTCGTGCAGCGGCGGCGCAGAACCAGTGCAGCCACCGCGTTAAGACTGGCGCTGTGATCGACTTCCGAAGTGCCGATAAAACGGATGCGTAAGGCGTCGTCTGCTTTTGCCGTCTACTGTGTCGCCATGCAATTTTGTCTGCTAGCGCTTGGGTAAGATTTTTTGCGTTATTTTTATATTACTTTCTTTGACAAAAATATTTTACATGTATGTTTCTTTACATTGTATTACAAAGTGTGCGCAGCATCCAATGAAACATGTCTGCATTTCTAATGGTTATATCGTCTGATTTCGTGCTGCGATCGCTTTCATAGACATTTCATCGACCACGTACACCTGGATACCTTCGCGAGATCAAGATGACGATCTCCCGTCAGAACCTACGGCGGCTGCAGTAGCGCTCATCGAAGACGAGAGCGACGATGAGCTCGACGACATCATCGCCGTTGCCTCGATTGTTTCAGCACGGACTGACAGGAACAGGGTTCCCCTGTACTACGAAAAGGTGATCGACACCTACTTCGATTTCGAATTTATGCGCTTGTTCAGGCTTTCGAGAGAGAGACACGCAGAGCTGGCTGGTCGATAGGAAGCTTCGGCGTTTTACCCGGATTCCATTGGTGGACGACCGCAGATTTCTGCGGAGAAGGCGTTGCTGATTGTGCTTAGTTACTTAGGCATGAGAGCCACAATGTACCAATTGCGGATCGCTTTGACATAACGGAGTCGTCCGTTCACCTCTGCATTGAAAGAGTGCTGAACTTTCTGAACGGTATCAGCGCGCAAATAATCACCTGGTCTGACCAGGAAAGACGTCGGAGGAGCCAAGCTGGCTTCCTGCGGAAGACTAAGGGGAAAGGGCCCCACAAAACGATCGGGGTGATTGATGGATGCCATGTAGAAATCCTGCGACCAACATAGTTTCCGAACTCCTACTACAATCGGAGCAAGTTTCATTCCATTGTTCTGCAGGGAATCTGCGATGATCAAAATCGATTCATCGACGTCTACATCAGGTTCCCCGGTTCAGCGCACGACGCCCGCATCCTGAAGGAGAGCCCCGTCTTCGAGGACGCGGAAGCCAAGTGTGCGGGTGGGTACCTGCTGGGGGATTCGGCTTATCCCCTGCTGCCATACGTCATGACCCCCTTCAAGTCTTCAAAACGGCCCTGCCGACCTGGAAGACTACGCATAACATGAAGCACGGTCAACAGAGAGTGACAATCGAAAACACTTTCGGGCTGCTCAAGCAGCGATTTCAGAGAATGTGCTTGGTCGACAGCGCCAGCATCAGACAGTGCTGCCTTGTCGTTATGGGCGCCTGCGTTCTCCACAACCTCTGTAATGCAGAGAGAGACTTTTTGAGGACCTGAACAACACCCGCCCGCCTGACCAAGTCACCAACGACGACGACCACGCAATCCAACCGGACGACGCCACAAGGAGTCTCTCCGAGCGGATCCGAGAGGCCATTGCTAAGACCGAATGTTAGGAAGCGATATCTACACTTGCTCCTCCAAAAATATTATTCGTCTTTTTTTTTTCTTTTTTTGTGTGTGTGTGTGTGTGTGTGAACGTACGAAGATGGTACTGGAGCTTTGGAAAATGAAACGTGACTTCATGAAAACACGATTAAACAAAGTAACGGGTTACTTCGTTCCTTCATTTCTGCGGACAGTATTATTTTGATCCAATATCCTGCTACATTCGTATCGCAGAAGACATATATGTGGGTATGCACAGGTAGTCAGTGCCACTGACTCCAAAACGTAACATTGTTCCCCAAGCTATTTTCAGCCTAACAATCAACAAAACTTAAGAAAACAAACTAGATATGGCGGTAAAAAAATACATGCTGCAAAACTCTGAAATAATATTAAAAACTAAGAATAAATCAGGGAACTACAGAGGAGGGGCAAACAAAATCAGCAAGACAATTTCAGCGAATTGTGCAACAGTCGAAATAATAAAACTAAAAAATAAAACGGCCTGCGAAACAGTCAAACAGTTGTCAAGTTCAGTGAAGTGCATGAAGCATGTCTACTCTGCCGGCGCGCTCTTTTCGATGGCAGTCACGAGGCGCTCGAGAAGAGCCATCCTGTCCTTGTGTCGCTGCTTCCGACTGGCCTCCATGTCGGCCAACACCTTGAGCAGCGAGCCCAGGGCGGTTTCTCTCTTTCTCATGCTCGATGTGCCGGCCGGAGCGCGCTGGTTTGAGGGCGGAACCACCCCTGAGGCAAGGGAGGAGGGTCCTGCCTCTGCCGCTCGGGAGGTTTCAACCTCGGTGCTGAAACAATTTTTTTTTTTTAATGTTACGTTTATTATACGTTTTTTAAGTACTTACTTGGTCTCTCCTTCCTTCTCAACCACTCTTCCCGGCGCCAACAACACAGTTGGTGAAATGTGGTACTCCTTCTCGAGGATGTCGCGAAGCTCACTAAACCACAGAAACTGCACGTTTACAAGTGATGACCAATATAAAGAATTAGCGAACGTACGTACTACTCGTATTCAAAATGCACCCTAGAGTGGCCTGACTTTCTTTTTTTTTTTATTTGGCGTTCTTGTAGGCTTTTTCTAAAGACTTCCATTTGTTCTCGGCTTGGCCAGCTGTAACAACGCCGCCGAACTCTCCGACGACGGTGTCGGCCAGCTGCTGCCACAGGGCTCGTTTGGTCCTAAACATGATGTTTACTACATATTAGCATGTATTGTAAAATATCCTGACAAAGGCATACCTGAAACCCCCCTTTGTTCTGAGACACTCCTTTAGTTCCCTATAAGAGCCGATAAAGAACTTAGTCTTCACGGCACTCCACAGCTGCCCGTCGACGTCCGCCGTGGGCGGACACGCAGGCTGCAGGACAGCTGGGTCTGCGTCCGGCTCGGAGGCAAAGACGACCGTAACTCGTTCCCCGTCTTAAAGAATAGAATGCGAACATTGTAAACATTGATGTATAATCACGAGGTAATGACTGGCTTAAGCAAGTCATTCACCAAATGTAAGCAAGGCTGCGTAAGCAAGCCTACGCAGCCTTCTTACGATTTTTAACATATCATATTCGAGCTAATTCCTACCCTCGGTTACGTACACCATCCTGCTTCCGTCCATTACGGGTACACTATTTTCGTCCACGAGTGGGAAGACTTCAGTTTCTACGTTAATGTGTATAACAAACATGCTTTAAATGAGCAAGCACAGCGAGCAAGAAAGAGAAGAGTCGTCTGCTTTTGTCGTCTGCTACTGCACGAACGCTGAACTGGCTTCGGAGCCGGTGCAAGCATTTGCGGAACTGGGACTGAACTCGTTCAGAACTAGGATGAATCGAACGCGCCAGTGCAACGGTCGTGCAATTTCCGGTTGAATCGAACGCGCCAGTTCTTGCACTGCTGAACTAGTTCAGCCAATTCAGGCGAATCGAACAGACCTAACAGCTTCCACGCTCCAGCGTGAGAGCCATCAGTTGTCCGATGTTTTGCGAGAAACTGTGAAGCATACCTGTTCGTTTCTTGCACGATCAGGGCGATGACCTCATCGTCAAAAAATAGCTCGAAAAACTCAAGAGGGTTGCGCTCATCTTGAACTGTAGCCGTCATACTGGGAGACGCCAGAAAGGGAAATCGAGGGGGTGGAGGCGGCAGCTTCTCATTATCAAGTTTCGTCCACTTCAGAGATGCCTGTAAATCTTCGTCGTCACTTGTGTCGCACTCGTCCGAGCTCAGTTTAAGATCTGATGAATAATCGCTGGCACTGTCCAGAAGCAGTTCCTCATCTTCTTCATCTGAACTGCTTTGAATCTGGGCAAAAACGCAATTTTGCCGTGGCTCGTGCGCATCTCCGCTGCCGCAAGCGCTTGAGGACACTGCCATTTTTAAAACCCAGGCAGCCAGACGATTGCTCCAGCTTCTCCAAAATTGGCGGAGCGTTAAAAAAGTTTGGGTCACCTAGCACCATCCGGAGATTGCCGGTAACAACGAAGCGCTTTGGACGAGCCCAGATCGCCCAGCTCGTCTCTGGCATGTAGGAGACATCTCCGCATCGCAGGACGAGTGAGACTCGTCACTGTGAGAATTAGCACGGCAAGCGTGGACGAGTGGGACTCGTCCATGGCAGTTAAAGGGTTAATGGTGGGCGCTTGAACGAAGTAGGTGCTTTTGTGGTATTTTACGGTAAGATTAAGGGGATGCTGACAGGGTATTTATGCTCTCCAAGGTTTTTATTTGTACATGGCATATGAGAGACCAACTACCCAGAACACAACTTGCGGCTCAAAATTTGTTTTCTTCCTGCCTGAAAACCGCCAATCGAGAAACAGCAAAGCAGGATTAGCTCTGTGCTTCGTGTTCGGTGGGTTGCTCCAAATTGTAACAGAAAACGTGTTTTAGGACGGGTTTCTAAGCCTAGGGCGTCACAAAATGTTGTGACAAAAACAGGAGAACACAGCCTCTACAAATGACTGTCTCCCAACGGGAACTGAATCCCACTTGCCTCGCTCAGTAATCCATTGCTTTGTTCCCAATGCTTGCAAAGCTGCTCTGGTTAGCATGGCTGTAGTCACTATATTCCTCTGCACATGCTGAGTCTTCCAACCTTATTTGAAGGATTAAAATATACATTAAATTTCTTTCTGACGTCTTCTCAGTTACCACATATAAACGCAGTTTTGTTCTTGCTTTTTTCGCCTCCCACCTGGCAGTTTTGTCTTCGGCTGAGCGTCCTTTGTGGGTGTTAAAAGACCTTTTATTCGACTGCCGCCGGCTCTGCAACTCCCTTAAAATAAATGTTAAACAAAAAAAAGGTATAAAAAAGATTTTTTTTTGTAGTATGTGTTTCTTATGAAACAAATCTTGTTTCTTTTATTTTTGTTGCCACAGTTTTGGTAGAACCAGGTGTTATCGCAGCTGTGGCCTTACTTTCTGGCATTGCGCATATCCCCTGTACACAATGTCTACGTAGGTGTATTTTCAAAATTATCAAAGAGGAACTTTGCTTTATTTCCTATACTTCCGGGTTTCGACAGTCAGCATTTCTGAATTATAGACATATTTTTTTTTGTCTCTATTGTGTTTACTTTTGTAGATATTTTGACTCAAACTTTGGTGGATTAATATTTTTTTATTCAAGAGAAACCTGCAGCACCTTGCAGGCATTTATGCGGGGGGCACAAATCTTTATAAAAATCATTAGCGTTCACACAGCACACCACTCCTGCCAGTAAAGAATTCCATTCTTCAATGGTCCTAACAAAGAAAGAATGTATAAGAATATTTGTCCTGGAGAAATACGGTCGAATCTTGCAGCAATGACCTATTCGTCATGAAAGGACATAAAAAAAATGAAAGACCCTTACAACTCCCTGTAATGCCGAATTAGAGCGCAGCTCTTGAGAAACAACTTGAGTCAAAGATTTTTACGCCTTTCATTTAAAGGTCCCCAGCCCAGTTCCCTTCTCATTTCAGATGCGCTAAGGAAACGATCGTGACTCCCCAGGACAAAACGAGCAGCGACAGATTGAATGCGTTCGAGCGCGTTTATGCCAACTTGGTAAAACGGATCTCACACAGGGCACGCATATTCCAAAATTGGCCTGACATATATGCTGCCTCTTGAAGTTCTTTACTTACATGTTTTAAATTGCGCTGTAAAAAACAAAGAGCCCTGCCTGCCCTGCCAACCACGCTATTCACTTGCGCTTTCCATGACCCGTCTTCAGCGAATATCACACCCATATATTTATATGTGGCTTCAGTCCTAATTGTTAAAATGTTGAGGAAGTACGGATTAATGAATTTCTTGCGTTTTCTTGCAAAACAAACGAGGACGCATTTATTAATATTCAAGGTCATTCTATTACCGTATTTACTCGCAGAATGAACACACTTTTTTTCCCGAAAATTCGATGCATGCACCAGGATAGAAAAGTGCGTCCATTTTGACGTCCCAGTTGGGGGTGCGTTTAATTTGCGAGTGAAAAGAAATTTTGAGCCGACTTGGGGAATGCGTTCATTACGCGAGTGCGTTCATTGTGCGAGTAAATACGGTAGTTACACACCATTTTTCAACTCGTTTTAGATCGCTCATAAGCTGAGCGAAATCCGCTTCACAAGACACTGATGTGTACAAAGCACAAACATCAGCGAATAGCCGTATTTTAGACTCAGTACCACATAAAATATTGTTAATGTAAATAAGAAAAAGAAGTGGCCCTAATACCGATCCCTGTGGTACGCCGGATGTAACGGAAACACGGCCCGAACATGTTCCATAGTTGCTTCTGCCTTGAAGTTAAATAATCTTTTATCCATCGTCTAACAGTAATAGCATTTAAATCTGCAAGCTTGGGATTTATGGAAGTTCGGAGGTAAAAAAGATCAGTCACAAAGAGGAGGTTAGAAGATCAGTGGAAAAGGTCTAGAGAAGCGCAATGTTACACAGATTTGGGCGGTTAGACGATTCAATGAGAGACGAAATTTAGGGGAAATCTTAAAGGGAAGGGCTGTAAATCTAAATGTTTCTAGCCTAGGTGGCGCATTAGTTACCAGGATGACTCGTACCCAGATTGTGTTGGAGTCTCGGGAAACCAGACAGCGTCTATTGCAAAAGTAACAGCAATTCAACCAGCTATCATCAGAGGCTCCAAACATTTAGGCCAGTAGGGCATCACCCGAGGTTTTTCATTTGGGAGCAAAATGCTCGACACTATAAATATGGCACAGAAAAACAAAGTTATTTCGATAAACAAAACGTGAGGTCGCAAGTGAGCTGGTGTAAGTTCATAATTGCAGAATTACCCGAGACTGTGGTGACGACAGAAAAACGACTGGAAGAAAGAAAGAAGTCTCAGACAGCTGAAATTTCGTTGGCACAGAATCTATTTATATATGGTCTAAACGAGAAAAGGGGGAAAGGGGGAACCAGCGAAGAGAGAAAGACCCGCAAAGGACGGACTCTCAAGGACAAAACACATCGTTTGAACACAAACTTTATCTGTAAGTTTGAGGTCAAAAAGACGGTGGAGCTGGATTTTCCAGCCAATAACTCATGGTCCGAACATACGCATACAGAAGAGGTGACCTCAAAGCCGTGCATTCTAAACGATGTACATGAGCAATAAGGATGTGATCTTCACCAAAATAAACCAGTCAACAAAAAAAAAAAGGAAAAAAAAATCTTTCTTGCGGATATTTTTTTACACAGAAAAATCTTTTCCACTCGGCCTACAAACAGAGGGAGGGCTTATTTACTCTGTTTCTATGTTTTCCTATCAAAATTGACTTTTTCAACAGATGTTGCTGGTCATTTCTTTCAGTTGAAATTACAGATGTCTAATTCCACAAAGGAACACAATTGTTACATTCTTGGACGTGATTTGAAACTTCCGGTTACGAATCCTTATTTTGGGCACATTGCCTATGTTTGGTCAAACGATCATTGACACAGCACTTGGTCTGACCAATATAGCACAAACCACACTCAAAGCGGATTTTGTAGACTATCCCTGAAACACGCGTGGCACTTTTCTTTTTGTGTTATTTTTAAGGCAACCATTTTGAGCCGAAGTGAAGGGAGTCAACCTTTTCAAGCTATAGTCTGTGCTAAATGTCGTACGGAGCCCAAACTTAGTAGCGATACATTTGAGGTTATGGGATATTCCGTGAAACTAAAAGAAGACTGCACACATTTTTTGTCCGGAACTTTTTGAGCCTTCTTTTGGGAGGAAACAATGTAGGAAAGCTGCTTGGACAGAAACTCTCGAGGGTATTTTGCTTCGTTGAGACGGCTGAACAGATTTTTAATAGACTCCGCTATAGAGTGAGCGGACGATTTTTGGACTGCTTTACTTATCAGATTGTGAACCAGACCCGACTTGACATTTTTTTAATGGCAGCCGGTGAACGAAAGGATTGGTTGTGCCACCACCTTGCCATACGACCAACACAAACCTAGCTGTAGTCTTAACTGAATGTCTAAATACTAGAGAGAGTTTTCCTTCGGCCTCTCTATCGAAAGCCGCAACTCTGGGGCCCTTTATACACAAACTCAACTCCGTTACGTCACGGCGCGGTGGTGGCGCATCAAGCGCAATTCCGGTCTGGGGCTGTGGGCGGAAGTCACCATGTGAGACGTGCATTTCTGCATTGTTTTCAAAGGAACCAAAAAACACCTGCCTTCTCGTCAAAACGCCGCGACTGGGACGTTTTGAAAAGACCGAAAGAGCGAGAAAGATTTGAAGGTCAGTCTTCATGTGCTTGGTTCGTCGCACTACGATTGCTTGGGCGGGAAGCACTTTGGGTTGAATTCACGGATACTTGTGGTCATCAGATTTATTTGTTTTCTTTTTCAACAGGAACGCGGGAAAACCGTCAGGTTGTATTGCGGACTATGTTCAGTGCGTCCTCAAGTTAAAACGGCTGCCTGATTGTTTGAACTGTCGTCTGCTCTTTCAGACGACACCGGCCCATAGACCTAACGTTGGCCCGGTAATTGCGATCAGAAGTAAGTGCAGGCTTAAAAGACTTTTAAGTTTGAAGGTTGGTTGGGGTAAGCAGGCTCAGTGTAAAGAGTAGATGTTGATCATTGTTACCAGTGGCCATGATCGCCTTGTTATTCCTGATTCACTTGGTCTGATTCTGCTTGTGATTTTCAGTATCGACGTCGGCCATCTCAGCTACGGTTCACGCTTTTGCAGCCCGAGCGACGTCGCAACTGAAAATTGCGAGCGGAATGACATTGTGCGAACCAGGCTTTAGCGTCCATGCTGCGGCGTCCACGCGGAATGAATCGCCACATGTTACATTATTCACGCCGAGTTTTGTGGTGTAACGAGTTTCGTCGATTTCGCTGAGGCCGCTTCAAGCAGTGTGACATTGCCAGGAAGACGTAAAATCAACAATTCCAACGTGGGGACTCGCACCGACAACATTGCATTTGAATGGTTTGTTCATGGGCGACAGCAAGCTTCTTACCCACTCCATCGCACATGCGCGGCGCCGGTGGTGTCCGCTAGGGGGCACTCCGGTTTGTATGTAAACATGAGTTGAGATCTATACACAGCGTTTTCAGTTGAGCTTGCTAGAGTTGAATCCAGGGTGCACATTAAAATGTTGTTCATGTTTCTCCTGATAGGAACTGAACCAGGATTAGAATCCTGGTTCAGTTCAGGTTATTCAACATGGTTAACATTCACCAGCTCGCCTGCACCTGTGGTGTCTCGGCCTTCAGGCCGAGAAGAAGAGAGTCAACCAGCCATGACCCAACGAAATTAATCAAACTTTATCAGACGACACAATTATATACATGGGAACAACAGCGCCACATACATTCACAGGGTTTACAGACGAGATATAGAAACTGAAACTAACGATACCACATATTTCCCCCCTTAAAACTTGCAGTGGGTTAGTAAGCTGTTAGTGGGTTAGTACTGCAAGGTGCTGTGTGCAGTGACAACTCGTACTCATAAGGAAAACATAAGGCAATGAAAAACAGTGACCGGTCAACAACAAAGGAACATCATGTAACGCACGTACCCTCGGCAGTAACTACAATTTCTATATACAAAACCCACGACAACTCCATTCTCTCTACAAAAACATTATCTCTACAAAAATGTTCAAAACATAGACTATACGAGGAGAACAAACAGAAAAAAAATAATCTAGAGTTCTCACACATAGTCATCGTAACGTTTCGGAGCTTGTCTTGCTCGTGGTGGTTGAACGCGAAGAAGAGCCGGACCCGGTTGCAGTTCAGGGGGTCCGGGTCGGGGGCAGCCCGGTCGGCCACAAGAGCAGGAAGAGGCACACCGGCTTGCGGCTCAGGCGTGCCTGGGTCGAGAGCAGCACGGGTGGCCACAGGAGCAGGCAGGGATGCAGCACGGGTGGCCACAGGAGCCTAGGCAAGGGATGCAGCCGCCGCTTGAAATGCCTCACGAGCAGCTGGTAGCCCATGGTTCCCCGGTGACGGTGACCTCAGTGTGCTAGCGTCTTGCGAGTTCCAGGTTTCCTCTGGACGCAGAGTACGGGGACCCGAAGGGACTTTGGCAAGCTTGGATGCGTTCCAGGTCCTCCCATCATCGAGGCGGAAAGAGGACTGCCCGCGCTGCTCCAGCACTTTGCGGGGACTGCCAAAGGAGGGGTCTCTCTTGGAGGCGACTGAGGGTTTCCTCACCCGGACGAAGTCACCAACTGCGATGTTGGTCTTCTTTGCGGCTCGACGAAAATCTGTCTGCTTCTTGCTGGTCTCTTGCTTGTGCTTCACCCGACGACGCAGCCGACGGAGCTCGGTAGCTGGGTCCTTGAAGAAGGAAGACGACGGGTGCCCGACGACATCCAGGCGTGTTCTCGGCAGCCTTCTATGCAGCAACAGAGCCGGGGCGACTCCCGTGGTCGCGTGTGGTGTGCACCGGTAGATGCCGAGGTATTCGATGACCGCTTGGCGGAGTGGTCGATGTTCCAGCAAAGCTGTCTGCACGAAGTTCTTGAAAACGCGGTTGAATCTTTCTACAGGTCCATTTGCCTGGGGGTAGTACACTGAAGAGTGCGAGAGGCGAATGGCACGATCCTTCAGGAACTGGTTGAATTCTCAGGAACAAAACTGAGGGCCGTTGTCGCACACAATCTCGTCGGGGTAGCCCTCTCGAGAAAATACTGAGAGCAGAAAGATTGTCACTGTGCGCGTCGACACCTCGCTGCAAAACTGTACTTCAGGCCACTTGGAGAAGTAGTCTACGAGAGTGATGGCGAACCTGCAATCGTGCGGCGCTCTTTCCATGGGACCGACGATGTCGACAGCGACCTTCTGCCATGGACGCTCTGGCAGGGGAACAGGTTGCAGCGGAGTTACTGCCGTCTTGGCACTCTTGTCTGCAGCCTGGCAGACTATGCAGTTGTGGATGGCGACTTCCACTTGCTTGTCCATGCCGGGCCACCAGAACCGCTCTCGTAGTCGCGCCTTGGTGCGCACTATCCCAGGGTGGGCTTCGTGCGCGGTGGAAATGACCTGTGAGGTAAGGGAAGGAGGAACTACGAGCCGTTCCCCACGCAAAAGCAGGTCGTCGACCACAGACAGTTCTTCGCGCACGGCAAAGAATGGCTGAAGATCACCCGGGATGGACTTGTGAGAAGGCCAAGATGATGCGACGTAAGCCTTGACTTGTTCCAAGGTAGCATCTTCACGCAGGGATTGCTGGAACTGTTCCTTGGTGAGGCAGAGTGGCGCAACGAGAGACACGACCTCTTCGTTGAACGAAGCATCCTCCTGCGAAACAGGCACTGGAAGGCGGGACAATGCATCCGCAACTTGATTCCTTGAACCCTTGCGGTACTCCACAGTGTAGTTGTAGCGCAGAAGACGCTCTGACCAGCGTGCGATGCGAAGGGGCCGTCGTCCTGAGCCTTGAGACGACAGAAGAGAGACCAAGGCCTGGTGGTCCGTACTGAAGTGTGAAGTGCCGTCCCCATAGATATGTGTGCCAATGCTCGCATGCCCAGACGCACGCGAGTGCTTCTCGTTCACCGACTGAATACTTTCTCTCTGCTGGAGAGAGAGTGCGAGATGCGAAGGCGACTGTGCGTAGCTGGTGCCCATCCATTTGTTGAAGAACGGCGCCAAGGCCGCAGTCAGAAGCATCCGTGGAGACAACCACCGGAAGAGTGGGATCAAACATCTGAAGTACTTTGCTGGATGACAACAAGAACTTGACCTTCCGAAAACTGGCGTCGACGGCATCACTCCAGATGAAGGGTTGATTCTTGCGGAGCAGTGCGCGCATTGGTTCCACGACTCCAGCAAGGCAGGGAAGAAACTTGGCGTAGTACTCGACTAGGCCGAGAAACGAACGCAGACCAGCGGCGTCAGTGGGGGCGGGAGTGTTCAGGATAGAATCCACTTTCTCTGGCAGCGGTGAGATGCCTTGGGCAGTGACCTTGTGGCCCAAGAAAGACAATTCTTGAACGCAAAAGGTGCACTTGTGATTGAGTTTGAGTCCAGCTGCCTTGATGCGGCGGAGAACAGCGGCCAGGTTCGTTAGGTGCTCTTGTTCGGTCTTGCCGAACACAATGATATCGTCAATGTAGAACAGAACGCCGGAGCAATCTTTGAGAATCTGCGACATCAACTGCTGGAAGGCTGCGGGGGCCGACGCCAGCCCAAAGCATACCCGCTTGAAACGGAACAGTCCGTCGTGAGTCACGAATGCAGTCAAGTCTCGGCTCTCGGGATGCAGCAGAACCTGGTGGTAGGCGGATGCAAGATCCAGCTTGGAGAAGGTAGTGGCACCGACGAGGCTGTTCAGGAGCTCTTCAGTGTGAGGAAGCGGGAAGCTGTCGGTGATGACTGCTTTGTTAGGTTCCCAGAGGTCAACACAGAGTCGAATGCCACCGTCCTCCTTCCTTACCACGACTATGGGGGACACCCATTCCGAGGCATTAACGCGCTCGATGACATCCAGTTCTTCCAACCGACGGACCTCTTCCGAAACTTGAGGTCGGAGTGTCAGCGGGAGACGCCGAAGTTTCGATGCCACAGGAGGCACCGTGAGTCGGATCTTGATCCGATGGACGAAACCCTTGGCGAGACCAAGGCCTGGGACAAAGAGGGAGCCGAACTCGCTAGACAGGGTCTTCGGAAGAAGGTTGGGTTGAGAAGCTTGGCACAGGCCGGAGAGCTGGGGCGCGTCGAGTGTCACTGGCATGGTCGACGTCTCGAAACAATGCAGGGACGACCCTTCAATGTGCAGGTCCAAAGCCTTGATCGCATCAATTCCGAAGATGGATGTGCCTTTCGGCACAACATGGAACAGAAGGTATGCTGTGCGTCCCTTGAACGTGACTTCCGTGAAGAAGCAGCCACGGACTGGAATGGAGCGCTTAGAGTAATCGAGAAGCTTCACTCGCGGAGCGGAAAGAAGTGACTCGTCAGCAAAATGCTGCTGGAAAAGGTTCTCTTCCAGGATGGAAACAGATGACCCAGAGTCGACAAGAAACTTCAAGGACTTGCCGGCAACGAAAACGTCAACGAAAATGCCGGCTCGAGCAGGACCAACAACAGAAAGAATGCTTAAAATTTCAGCATCATCGGACGAGTCCTGGCAGTCGACTTCATGAACGGCAACGGTGGAATGACACAGTCGCTTGTTACAGACTGAGCGGAAGTGCCCTAGGCGACCGCAGTGAAAACAGTGCTGACCTTGTGCTGGACAAGAGGATGACGAGGCGCGGTGCTGGCGGGAACCACAACGAAAACAGTGCGGTGACGCATTGTTCGAGGCGCGGGAGCGCTCAGGGGAAGCAGACTGGCGGTTACGGCGTGAGTGCCCAGCTGACCAGAGGCACGCGGCGTCGCTGAGTCATGGCGCAACTGTCGACGGGGGCTTGCTTGCGGGGGAGGTAACCGACGGGGAGACGAGCGCGGCCGCGTTGAATCCCTGGAATGCCGAACGCCTCGTGAAGTTACCCGCTGAACGTGCCCGGGAGCAAGCTCGCGAACTTGCTGAGCGGCCTGCTCCAGTTGTTGTGCCAGAAGCACGGCGTGCGAAAAGGAGAGCGATGAACCTTCTACAAGCAGACGTTCACGAAGGTGTTGCGACGCGATGCCTTCTAAGAACTGGTCGCGGAGGGAGTCGTCAAGGGCGACGAAAGAACACGAAGCAGCAAGCTCTCGTAAAGCGGCGACGTATTCTTGTATAGGCTCGCCTGGTTGCTGGGTACGGCGGCTGAAGCGATGGCGTTCCACGACGACATTGCTTGCCGAGGCAAAATGCTGCGTCAACGCAGCGATGGCTTGGTTGTACGATGACGGGGCAGTGGGAGACTTTTTGGCCTCATCGGAAGCTGTCGCGGCGGCCGCCGGCGGGGCGGGTTCGGAGATGTCGGATGGCAGAGCGAAGAAAATACGCTGACCTTCAATTCCCAGGCTGTTTAACAGGAGGGCCTTGCGTCGTTCGGGCGGGAAGTCAGATGCTCCGGATGCCAGAAGAAAGGTTTCAAACATGCGAATCCATTGCGGCCACGGGACACTTGGGCAGCCCGGCGCAGGCAGAAACGGTGGCGGTGGAGCGAAGCCGGAGAAACTCATGGCGTCGCCGGCGTGGCTACAGGCGAGGTAACGCCTTCAGTGAAAAAATAGAACAATCTAGAAGTCTCGTCGCCAATGTGGTGTCTTCGCCTTCAGGCCGAGAAGAGAGTCAACCAGCCATGACCCTACGAAATTAATCAAACTTTATCTGACGACACAATTATATACATGGGAACAACAGCGCCACATACATTCACAGGGTTTACAGACGAGATATAGAAACTGAAACAAACGACGCCACAGCACCCTTACTATATTATCTCAAATCATGCAGCTTAAAATACCCGAGATATATTTCGGAGGGAGAGCAAGAGCCACCGCTGAACCTGTACACACTCCCTGCCATTGGATAAACTTTTGACCACCATGAGCCACAACCGTGGACCAAAGGTACAACTCAAGAACCTTAACAAAATCAGACATCTCCGACTGAGAGTAGAAGCTAACTAAATTTTTTTCCAAAAACTGGCTGACCCTCGAAAGCAAAATGCCGCTTTGTCCAAATTTTCGACACTAATCGCGGCAGCAATGAGAGTGATTGTTGAGATGTTGGAAGCTGTTAATTTTGACTGCAATCCGCTGGCGACCAGCTCCAGCGATGGCGAGTCACGGATGAACTCGCCATGGTCGCCGTCGTCCGGTACAATCTCGCAGGCGCATGCAGGCTGAAAGGTCAAAGGTCCAGGTGCGGGAGCGAGAATAGCTGCAAAAATATTCCAAAAGCCGGGACTCATAATGATAAAAAAAACTGCGCCGACTTGACATAACAAAATAAACAATTTAATCAAACGTTTCGCTCTCCCATGCGGGAGACATCATCAGTGAAACCTTCAAGCAGGAATGAGAGAAAAAACTTCGACAGTCCTATTTAAGCAAATCCACGTACACATCGGGGAGGGGGCCGCGGTTGGAGTTGCAAGCCGATGAGTCACTTCGGATGAACCATGATTCGACGAACCTGCGTGGACCCCACCTTTGTTCACGCGCCAGAGTGGACGCATTCTCAAAGTCAAAACTGTGACCCGTATTCCAACAATGGTCTACGAGTTCCGTCTTCGCTCTTGTAGCATGCGTGGCCTTCGCCACGTCCCTTTTGTGTTCTTTTAGGCGAGTACAGCGCCTCCGGCCTGTCTCCCCAATGTAGGATGCGTCACAGTCTAGACAGTTCAGTTTATACACGACGCCGCACTGGGACTCTGGGGGGTGTAATCCTTAGGTTTCGAAATGAGGTCACGTAGTTTACGATGGGGTTTGAACGCTGTGCGGATATTCAAAGGGGCGAGGGCCCTGCGAATAGACTCAGAAACACCTTTCAAATAGGGTATTGTTACTTGCCCTGTCCTAAGTCTTCCATTATCCTGGCTTCTTCTTTGCCCCATCTGCTTGCGTGTGTTCTCAATAAAACGTTTAGGATAATTCCGCTTCATCAACAGGTCAACAATAACAGCATCCTCAGATGCGCGCAATTGAGGATTAGAAGAAATGCGTTCGGACCGATGTAGAAGGGTTTTTACGACGGCCCTTTTATGTTCGACAGAATGATGCGAGTTGAAGTTTAAGAGGTTGCCTGTATCGCAAGCTTTGCGGTACACTGTTGTATCTAAGCGGCCAGTACTATTTCGGAACACATTAACATCCAGAAAAGGCAGCGCACAGTTCTATTCAACTTCATGTGTGAATTGAATTGATGATTCAACGCTGTTTAAAGCTAAATGAAAGTCAGCAACATGGTCCTTGTTTAAAATTACTAAGGTGTCGTCCACGTAACGTTTGTAAAACCCTATCGGGTGCGCATTCTGTTCAAGGACTGTCCTCCGCATGCTCCATAACAAGATTTGCCATTGTAACAGAAATTCGGCTACCCATTGGACATCCTTCAATTTGGTGATAGATTTGTCCGCAAAACGTAAAATGCGACTGTTTAAGACAAAAACGCAGCAAAATTACAATATCATCCACCGTTAACAATGTGCGTGAGGGGAGGCTGTCATCCTTACGTAAGCATGTTTCGGCTATCTCAACGGCCCGAGAGGTGGGGACATTCGTAAACAAGGACACAACATCAAATGAAACCATTATGTCGTCTTCGTCTAGGACGTGATCCCGAAGCAGGCCCACGAATTCTTGGGAATTCCGTACTGTTAAACCATTTTTTCCTGTGACCGGAGTGATGAGTTCGACCAGATATTTTGACAGATTGTACGTTGGAGACCCAATGAATGAAACAATAGGACGCAACGGGCACTCGGGTTTGTGAATTTTGGGGAGACCATACAATTTAGGTGTAGATCCGTCAGAAGAAAAAGACGACGGTACGTGGCATCGTCTAGGCGTTTCTTCTTTTTTAGATCGCGAAGGTGATCAACAAGGGATCTCTCAGATTTAGGAGTGGGGTCCCGTGGTAACGTCACAAAATGCGCTGTGTCGTCAAGAACCACCTGCATTTTTTCGTAGTAAATTTCCTTATCGAGTATTACAGTGCCTTTCCCCTTATCAGCTGTAAGAATAATAATTGATTGATCCGATTTTAAGATCCCGTAGTGCCGACTGCTCCACCTTGCTCAGATTCGATGGCGTTACTTTAGCATTGTTAAGCATAGTTGATATGCAACTGTGGGCCACATTGATCCCGGTCGTATCCTGTAGGTGACGAAGTGCCTCCTCAATTTCGATTATAAAGTCTCTTTTGGGAACTACACGTGGGGCTAGAGCGAAATCAAGACCTTTCGAAAGAAGACTTACATGACCAGCGGACAGCTGCTTCAATGACAAGTTGTAGACCGCGTTGGGGTTGCTGAGTTGCGTGAGCGGTTTTGATTGTTCCGCAGCGAGGTGAGCTTGGGCGATCATGCAGGCGCCTAGAATCAGAGAGCGTTCATTATCACATGGTTTATGGGCACCATGGTGTGACTAACTTGGACAGCGTTGGCTGGTTGCCAGATAAAAATTATAAAATTCTTAAATTGATTATTGCAATTACTAGAGCTCTAGAAATTGTGACACTTGGTGTATATACTAAGTGGTCAATGAACTTTTCGTTTCAAGAATAATCTATCCGTTAAGCCCAGGACACGCAGATGCGAGAAAATAATATAATTCCTTAATGTCTAAAGAAAACAATGTGCATGACTTTTCACGAAATGGCTGTAAATCTAAAATCAAATCACTGCTAGGTCTCGATGACAAGGGGCTTTTGACCTCCAAACCGAGAGAGGCCTTCCTGTAGGAAGGCAGAAACAGTGTGTGCCATCTTAATTGGCAGCAACTCTGAGGGGAAAATCTACCTTATGATCCTTCAAGAAGAATCTTAGAGAGAATAAGTGTTTGTTGTTGTTGGGCTTGGTAGCCAAGGACTTTGTCTTTAAACTTTCTCACTACCTCCTTCTTGAGACGTCTGAAATCTTCACCGAAAGGTTTAAATAGTCCCGATACTGCAACGTCAGATTTCTCTTGAAACGTCGTGCAGGGCAGTACAGCAAAAAGTTTTTTCTTAACGCTCTTTATATGTTTAAAATTTCAGTCTTGTACGACAAGTCCACTATTGATGACATCCTCTTAAAAGCAGTTGACATGAGAGCAATCTTTTCTGCCAGGTCTGCCACAGAATTCAACTTTACATTGATCGCAGCGCAAACATCCAAACGAGACGGTTTGACATTTGTACAAAACTTTGGACCGTTCGACAAAACACTCTCAGTCTCGTCAGACAATGCAATCCCAAACGAATTGAGGAGTGTGGTCTTTAGCGCCGTGGCTGTTGATAAACTACCTGGTTTCTTGGACTTGGTCAAACTAATCTTTTGCCTTCAGCTACCTGGCTTCCTTACAAGTCGGCTGGCATTGAAAAAAGAAAATCTGTAACAATTACCAATGCTGCACAAGAGATTACCTACAGATTGTGAGTCGCCTTACGAGTCGGCTGGTCTGCTCTAGTAGGAGAAGACTTCCACTTTTCACCCTCAAGTACTTATTGGCAGGAACTAAGGAAGAAAGACTATAAAAATGTATTCAGCTCACTAAGGCAAAAGATTAGTTTGACAAAGGAGTTTGAACAGTGTCCATCAGATGGCCTACAAGCCATTTTCAACCCTTGGACGCTTCATGTCACGACCAAAAGATCAGCCCCCTAAAGAGAAAGCGCAAGGTGTGGTGTACGAGATTCCCTGCGTGGAGTGCCCGTCCGCGTACATCGGAGAAACAAAGAACTATCATGAACAGACTCGTCAACACAAGGCTGATGTGCGCAACTTTGATCAAGAGCACAGCGCGGTTGCTGAACACTGTGAAAAAAATGACCACCGCATTGACTTTCTGAACACGCGCACCCTGGACATCGAAACTAATCCTTGCCAGAGGCTCTTCCTTGAATCTTGGCACATTCAGACCACGCCAACAAACATTAAAGGGGGACCAACAGAAATATTCTTCCGCCTGGCGGAAAGTCCTCCTCGCCCTCTTTCTTTCCCTTTCTCTCTTGACTTGTAGCACGGCGAGGCGAGGGGAAAGGTCCCCTTTTGCGCCGGCTTCTTCTGAGAGGATAAGCCGAGAAAATCCCCATTCTGAGCGACGGGCGATGGGTGTGGCAGCAGCGACCTCGTGACTTACAGGTATCTTCAGCTCCTATCGCGTAATCTGCCCTTTTTTTTTTGGGGGCGCTCGCCAAGCCTAGCCCCTCGGGTGTAGGTTTTACGGAGCTGCAAGGCTGCGCCCTCGCAGTCACCGAATTTGAGCTGTCGAAGTTTGATTTAGCCCGTGGCAAAGTAAACGCATAATTGGGAGCTGCGATGCATCCCCGCACCCATTGCAGGAACGTTTCATAGATATTCTCGGTTGATCAAGGAGTTCAAAAGACATGCTCGAGATGTGGTGACTTGAATATGTAAGGATGACTTACATGTTCACAAAACATTCCATCTTACAAAAAATCGGCTTATCACGCTCAAACTTGCCTCAAATCGGGATCGATGGAAAAGAAAACTATGTACCAGGTGCGGGCATCTTGTAGAAGGTCTCTGTTTTTTAGCACCGAGCACAAATTATTGGAGAACTTTACCAGACTATGTTTTCAGGCCACGCTATATTTAGCGGGAGCTCGCACTGCCACTTCGATGCATTCTCTGAAGCGCACGCCTGAAGTGGTAGCGGACCTTTGAAAACGATTTACTAAAATGCCCTGTTGTGTGCCTAACTCGCAGAACATGATGGCCAGCGAAATGTATGAAATTCATATTTACACATTCCAACAACCACCTGAGGTGAGAGGGCATCAAGGGTGGATGTCAATATTAGAAAGTTTTAGTGAATCGCTTTCAGCCACTTCGATAACCGTATGGTCCGTACCCCAACGAATGTAAGCTAGACTCGCTGTAAACATTCTTTATCGAGTGTGGCTATGGAGCGGAAAATACAATATTAAACCCCTTTATGGCGAGTCTACAGAGTCGTGTTATGGTTCAACGTTGCTTGTATTGGTACCATAGCACGGGCCGCCGCTTCGAAGTATTTGTGGTGTCTCACAGAAACTAAAGCAAAAGCAGACAATTTTTTTTAACGTGACACAGAATTGTATTTAACATTGTAAAAAAAAACTTTTAGGTACCCTATGCCACGCACTTAGCACGAACAAACGATCGCCGGTGTTTCCCACTTTTTTTTTCTTGTTAGAAATGAAGATGTTTAGGAAACTGTTAATGCGAGTATCCAACCTAAGCGGTAGATTTTAGTACGAACCAATACATTGCTGGGGAAAATAGCAAAAAGCGCCGATGTCGTGTTTGCGCTAACAGTGTCGCGTAATGTACGCATACCGCTACACAATCAACGGTAACGAAGTTAACTCAGTAAATTTAAGTGCTCCCCCCCCCCCAAAAAAAAAAAAGTGGTGTTATTTTTCTTTATAGTTGAAAAGTTTCTATTTTTATACAAGCAATTCGGTAAAGAGTGCTTCCATTGGGAACCAACTTACGAGGCATCAGTTTGTTCCTATACACTAAATTCTGCATGGCTCTTGCGTAAAAATTTCAATATTGTGTTCGTGCTAGCTGTGTCACGCACAGTAAGAAGACCAGTTCATTGCTCGAACATTAAAAGAAGGCCTTCCTTACGCCAAATAGACATTTTGCGAGTACGCTCTATTACTGGTGGTTCATAAAATAATCTACGTTGTTTATTTGGAGGAAAGGAAGTGGTGGTGAGGGGAGGGGGAATTGAATACAAAAGACGACTGAGGGAACCTCGAACATCGTAAATATTTCGCTCAGCCTAAAATCCTGAGTTAATTAAATCACTTTTGCTTTGTCTGTTTCAGAACTTTTGTTAACAGTCGCGCCAAAGGCCAAGATGAGCGATAAGTCAGATGCACCTGTTTATTTGAGCAAAAAGCGTATGCGAGATGGAACTGAAAAAGCATACGTGTATAACCGTAGCAATCTCCGACGAAGCCTGAATCTCACTTTTTTTGAAACCACGGAGATGACTGCTTTTGACGACTTGATAAAGCAAGCCAAAGCCGTTAATAAGTGCGACTCGTTGTCAGCTGTGATAATCAAGGCGCTGCAACGATTTTTTGAAACCTTTCATTTATTAAAACAAATTGTGTAATAAATCCAATGCCATATGATGCTTGCGCCGATATTGTAGCGGTATGCGTACATTACGTGGCACTGTTAGCCCGAACGCGACATCGGCGCTTTTTACTATTTCTGCCCAGCAACATGTATTGTCTAGCAACAAGATGAGCTGGCGGCTAGTTGGTTGTCCATCATGAGTAAAATACATGCAAGGGACTGTATGTGCTCAGCAGTGTTTAGCTAAACCAAAATCCTAAGACGTTTCAGATCCAAAAGAACACGCGAGTTGTATGAAGCTCATACAACTTGTGTCTCGTGAGGCAGTGTGCATCAGCGCCCCATCGATCGCTTTATCTCAAAAGGAACTTACTACCTTAATCTTATGACTTGACGACAAGTACTTAGCCTGCAAGCTCATGTTCCTTCTAGGTCTCAAACTTCATCTTTTTGTATCATCTACGATTTCAGTGCGTGTATTTCAGCAGTTTTTGAATTTTGTTTCAAAATTATTGCTTCCTTATTGCTCTCGGATTTCTTACGTGTCTTACCGCTTTTCATACATTTTATTTTATAACTTTTACGTACTAACAACTTTGAGGGTGTACTTTTCTTGTCTGTTATGCTATAACATCAGTAACTTCTTGTCTTTCTTTATGCTATAACATCAGTAACTTATTTCTTCTCCTTTATAGACTATTAAATGTCAGTTGTCAGTTAGCGCCCTTCCTGTCTACTTCGTCAATCCTTCCTTGCTATTTTTGCTATTTTACTCAGTAGCATGTATTGTCTAGCACTGAGCTCTAGCCACTTAGGTTAGATATTTGCATTAACAGTTTTCTAAACATCATTCACTTCTAAGAAAACATAACTAGAAAGACCGGCGATAGTTTGTCCGCGCCAACTGTTTGACAGTTTACCTAAAATGTGTTTGCAATGCCAAATTACAAATGCATTTCATGTTTAAAAAAATTGGCTACATTTGATTAATGTTTTATGTTTAATGCTTCAAAAACAATTTAAAGTGGCAGTACAGATTTAAGCAGCGTGGAACTATAACACAACATGCTTCAATAGCCGCACTCGATAAAGAATGCTTACAGAAAGGTTATAGCTTATTTATTGGTACGGTTATCCAAGAGCTAAAAACGATCCACTAAAACTGTTAGTATCGACACACACCATTGCTGCCTTGTCACCTCATGTGGTTGTTGGGATGTGTAAATATAAATGTCATCTACATTCGTTGGCCATCATTAGTGTGAATTACGCACACAATAATTTGTGCTCGCTGCTAAAAAACAGAAACCTTCTACAAGATGCCCACACCTGGTACATAGTTTTCTTTTCCATCAATCCCGATTTGAGGCAGATTTGAGCGTGATAAGCCGTTTTTTTTTTTGAAGATGGAATGTTTTGTGAACATGTAAGTCATCCTTACATATTCGAGTCACCACATCTCGCGCATGTCTTTTGAACTCCTTGATCAACCGAGAATATCTATGAAACGTTCCTGCAATGGGTGCGGGGATGCATCGCAGCTCCCAAGTATGCGTTTACTTTGCCACGGGCTAAATTAAACAACTTCGACAGCTCAAATTCGGTGACTGCGTGGGCGCAGCCTTGCAGCTCCGTAACACTCGTAAAACCTACACCCGAGGGGCTAGGCTTGGCGAGCGCCCTGCCCCCTCAAAAAAAGGGCAGATTACGCGATAGGAGCTGAAGATACCTGTAAGTCACGAGGTCGCTGCTGCCGCACCCATCGCCCGTCGCTCAGAATGGGGATTTTCTCGGCTTATCCTCTCAGAAGAAGCCGGCGCAAAGGGGACCTTTCCCCTCGCCTCGCCGTGCTACAAGTCAAGAGAGAAAGGGAAAGAAAGAGGGCGAGGAGGACTTTCCGCCAGGCGGAAGAATATTTCTGTTGGTCCCCCTTTAATAGGTCTCTTGGCTCACTGCCATCTGTGTATGTGAACGGGCTCCACCATGTGTCTTCAAAAAACGATCAAAGAGGAAGAAGGGATCGTGCACATTCGCCTCCGCCATAGAGGAAAAAGAAGATTGCAGCTCCTTTCCTCAATAGTCGCCCCTGAAGAAGAAGCCGAACCGGTTTCGAAACGTTGGGCTCCTGATTTAGGGATCGGTTGGTCGTCATATTTTAATAATTATTTCCCCAACTAGACAGACTTCTGTCTAATGTTTACTTTTAAATGTCCATCCCGCAATCCAGTTTACTTGTGAAACCGAACGGGACAATATGTTGCCATTTCTTGATCTTTATGCAATCAGGAGTGACGGGCTGGACTACATGATTGACACGAATGTTTATCGGAAACCCTGTGACAGCGGCAACTTTTGGACTTTCGGTCGCATCACCCTATGCAGCATAAGAGATCCGTTGTACGGTCCTTTCTGCATAGGTCAAACACCATTGGTGCGAACATGAATCGTTAAAAAAAACGTGACTATCCCAAACGTTTTGTCGATGATGTAGGCAATCGAATGAGGCAGAAAGCATACAGTGACCCAGTTCACAGGGAATGCAATCTTGTATGCATTCCTTATATTGAGGGTTTTCCAGAATCACTTAGCCACTTTCTAAAGCATTTAGCTATTCAAACTGTCTATAAGCCCAGCGAACAACAGTGAACACTATCCAAGCTAAAGACTTCATCCCTGCGGACATGGAGAGAGGTGTAATCCACAAGATACCGTGTCACAACTGGGATTCATATCTGGGAAAAATTTAACTACGGCATTCAAATATAGCTGAATGTTCCTCCCAAGAACATGGCTTTCAGATATTTAGTAGAATGGACATTTGAAAAGTTGGTACAAGTTCATCGGGAAAAACAGCGCAAAAGGGACAAAGACAGAAAGGAAGGAATCCACAGGAGAAGCGTTGACTAACAACTGATTTTTTATACGAATGTGTAGATGGCACTATGTTTGCTTCAGGCAAAGGGCGCACCGTGGATGTCACACTTCTTTCTTCTTTGTTTCCCACTCCAAGTGCTAACCAAGATCCAGAAAATGAATCTCTCTGTTCGGTAGAGTCACTGAAGGTTGGCTCAAGCAAGGTGGTCTGTTTTTTGTTATGTTGTAGGTTTTTTTCATTTTTCTGCACGTTTGGCCTTGGTGTTTAAACAGTATGGTGGTGTTGGAGAACTGCGGTTTGCACCCGCAATCTCGACAGTGCATCGCTAAAAGTAAGTATGCAGTCTCTTTTAAGAAACTTCGATGTTCTTCGAGTCGGATGTTCAGGCATCGCCCCATTTGCCCAATATAGGAGAGCCCGCACGTCCCTTTTACGCAGGTGACGAATTTGATGCAGTGCTTGCATCAACTGCAACCTCAAGCACCGCATCAAATTGGTCACCTTCCTTTCTGTCCTTGTCCCTTTCGCGCTGTTTTTCACGATGAGCTTTTACATATATTTATTACCGAAATACCAAAAATATGACCCAGACAGTCATTGTACGATCTGACCTGGAAACACTCAGAAGAGAAGAAGAGGAAAAGAAGATTGAGTGTGAGGACCATGAGGAAGGGATTGGAACCCGGTTTGTCGGAAGAGACAGTGTGTCCCTGGCAGGGAAAGAAAAAGTTCCGAACATCTAGCCTTCAGCTCTCCCTCAAGTCCAGCCTTGGCCCCGCACCAGGGAAAGGCTCCGACCTTACACAAATGAATCAACCCTACGGGTCCTAATGGACCGTCGTGATCCATGACAAGTTGTTTCTTTGCTACGGAGTTGCTTTTGTTACCGATCTGTGTACCATGCTTTTAGTTTATTTCGCTTTCAATTTCTTTCAACTTTCTTACTTAAATGTTTTTTCTTCATGCACGTGTCTTAGGTCTGCTCTCTCACACCCCCGGAGGAACGTGAGAGTCAGTGTAATTATTGTTTTCATCGTGTTTCCTGACTTTTGAAGTATTTTTGCATCCAAAAAGTAGTTGCACTTATCTCAGATAGCAATAGAAAAGCTGCTATTTACATACTATAGTTACTCATAGAGGTAATTGAATGAATGATATTGAGAGTCTCAGCTACTCTATTCACTTGTATTTGTTAAAAGTAGGGTCAAAGCAGGATGTGGTTTTTCCTCCCAAAAAGTCTTTTGACTGGTCAGTATAGTTAAAAGGGAAACTATCCCTTATTACAGCAATAGCTGTTACAGGGACCTCCCAGTTGCACTCGGGGTGTCGGCATTGTGTCGGGCAGAAAAGTTTGTTTCAGGTGCACTCGTGCCTCCCACTGACGTGAGGCAAAGCGCACACACTTGGCTCTTTGCTGGCGGCTTCTATGGAGTGGGACAGCTGTGCCAACTGCGCCATTTTGATACATTCACAATTTTTGTTGCCCAGCGGCCGGCACCAAAAGCGTAAAATCGACCAAAGTAGTGCTCCGCTGCGCCAACGATTAAGGTGACTCTACATTTAGTGGAAAGGGAAAGCTCAATTAACAACCTTGGCGATTTCATTGCTTGGCGGCGTGAGGCGCCGCCCGATTCCTTGGTTCAGCTGTATCTGTCCACTCGTCCGTCCATCCGATGGATTGTATGACATCCATACATCCTAGCCATTGTACCATTGCATCATACATCATACATGCTAACGTTACGTACATGCTACAATGTATGATGCAACGTAGCATCTAGCATTGATGTTTGCGAGTCGTGCTCCTTCATGTTTAATCGAAATTTGCTCCTAAAATATCTTTCTGTTTGCAATTTTAGATGTTTCGCGGTAAAGTTACATTTAATACTTCCCAACACTCGTAGTACAAACCTAGTTCGCTTGAATTGCAACTCGTCGTACAGCTGGCTAAGATGCTTTCTTAAAATAATGTCACAGTTACTCGTAAGGTGCTCCAAAAGAGAGATTTTTTTATCCTCAGTGCTCCAAAAGGCAGATTTTCTATCCCCAAGTTGTTCCAAACTGGGCAATTTTCTGCTCCTAAGCTGTTCCAAAATGTGAATTTTTCTGCTCCAAATTTTGCTCCAAAACCAGTTTGCTCTGTCCCACCCCTGGCTACACCTTTCTCACCGAAGTACCCGGTTTGTGTGCACTATTGGATGTAAAGCAGCCTACCACTTGTAACGGTACTCGTCTCGATTGAGGCTCGGAGTGTGCACTGTGTTCATTTTCCTATATACTTCAGTGACCACAAGGCTGTGTTGTGTGTGATGGAGCTAATAAAGGGCGGATATGCATAAAAGCAGGTGTTACCATGCGCAGTGACGGTTGTCACTGCCACTTCATTGCGCACCATGGTGAAAATCTTCGGATTTTCGTGTTCAATAACTAACTTTGTGGAGCAGCTGGTCGCATTGGAGCGAAAATGCTCGTGGCACTTGAAGGTTTTCAACTTGTTCTTCTTACGGCGATCTTTTGGCCGTCCTCATTCTGATGAGCTCATACAACATCTCTGCTTTCCTAGTACTACTATCAGTGGGTCGAAGATCCTAAAAATAGGAATATATGCCGCTAATGTGAGTATAAACGTAATTTGGGTCTACAAGCATGTCATAACGTCCAAGTCTGATATACCAGTGTTATCGGTATTTACAGTTTTAAACATCTTCGTCTTACAAAATTAGTCGGGAAATTTCTCACGGAACAGCAAGGCCGGCCGCTTCAGACGGGGCACTTTTCCCAGCAAGTTCGGTGTTGCTGGCGAATTGTTCCCTAGCTTTCCCTAGATCTTGGCGCTGCAACGTGAATTGCTGAGATTTAGTCCAGCTCGGAACGGACAAGCAACTCGGACAACTTGGAGACGTTTGAAGCGGCAGCAGCCAATTAGAGAGGCGATACTTTCACGTGACACCCCCGTGGTTGTGATTATGACAACTAAAGACCTTGTTCTGGTTTGAAACGGATTGTTTTTGGGAATAGATTGTTTCAAAAAGATTTAATCATATTCTCAATGCCATTTAAAGATATAAAAGTGTGTTTATAGCGTGTAACTGTGTGTCTAAATACTGCAAGAAAATTAAAATTTAATGATGATAACAAATCGTAGCAATTCAATTGCTGCATGGGAATGCGGGTGGCCTGTGTTGCTGGTGTTGTGACGTCAAGTTGCTGGGAGAAATTGCCTCATCCAAAGCATGCCTAAGGGAAAACCTGGAAAAATCAAAAAAATTTGGAAGTGGCAACTGTTGCCACTTTTAATAAAGGCAATTGGCTCACAGTGGCATGCAGTCACTCTTGGGGGAACAATATGGGGACGAATTCTGCCCATTTGTAGTTTGTGTTTTCCCCTGACATTGCTGTATGAAGGGTTTCTTCTGTTCCAGGAAATACCACCCTTGAAGTCAAGTCTGCCTGTTGACTTCTGGAATGGTATGTTAAACCAAGCTGCTCCCAAAGGCTGTTATTTAGCACCTTTTAGAAACCTTTACTTATTAAAGGTAGACTGCTCTCTCCTTTGTTTTTAGCTACATGGAAGACCACGAAGTTTATAAATTGAGGAAAACCTTTAGTCCTTACTCAATAAATAGGTCCAGTGGTCGCGTAGCACAAGTTCTTTTTTAAGACACTTCCTATGTTATGTGTTTGTCTTTCATACATGTAATTGTCTGGTTCCTGTAGCAGTGATTAGCCCTGGCTGGGTACTAACCAGATGTAGGTCAATTCCCACAGGATAGACTACTGATTTATACTCTTGGGTGCTTTCACGGTAGGCTCCCAGGCGAAAATCAGTCCACTTCCAGCTGGATTATGGAACTGGAAATGAGGTGCCCCAGCTGGACCGCCTCATTTCCAGTTCCATAATCCAGCTGGAAGTTGACTGATTTTCGCCTGGGCTATTAGGCAAACTGTTTGTTTCAGTGGTGAAAACATGTTCTCTTTAACAAGCCAGTACTTAACAGTGAACTAGAGGTTAGAGTCTGTAGTGACAAAACCTGAGACTAAAGCTTGTCCTTGTGTTCCTCAGTCTTGGGTTTTCGTCATTCTGAATACTCGCCAACTATAGCTTGTTTTTTCGTATTTCTATAGATTTGAGGTTGTGTTTGCAGATTGGTAAATAAATGATAAATGACAAGAAAATGAGAAAAGATTCAGACTGAAAGTGTATGTGCAGTTGCAAGTTTAAAGCAAATGCTTTCAGGCGCCTAATTTTTACGAAGTAGACACCTTGGAAAATTTGCATAGCGCTTCTTTTTAAAAGCAAAACTCTAGCATTTAGGCTAAGTGTTACCTCTCTGGTTTACGTGGGAGATAGTTGATTGGTGGGGTTCACAGCAAGACTTGTGCAATGAGCACAATGTTAGGCCTTAGTTGAGGGAACTAGTTGTCCTGGAATATTAGCAGCACTGTGCAATATCAAAAGGCATGGGTGTTTCTGCAGTCTGAAACCAGTCGGAAGTCGAAAATGATAAACAAGTGTCATTGTTGCATGTTGCTTTCCTAGTGGCATGGCTGCACGGTGAGGATTTGCAGAAAGATAAAACTTATCTCGTTTTGGCCAGGACAGCCCCGTCATATTTTTTCTCACTGAAGCATGTTTTTTTATGGGAATGTGCAGGGTTGCGAGATCTGTACCCAGTGATGGGGAAAAAATATTAAATCAATGTTTTCTCTAGGGATGCAGCGAACCACCCTAGGTTCGAATTCGAAAATTTTCTATATTTTCGAGCCGAACTGAGGTTTGAATTCGAAAGATTTCGATATTTTCGACCGTAAGGAGGTTTGAATTCGAAAATTCTCAACTTTCAAAAACCGTGGAGTTTCGAATTCGAAAAGTTCGAAGCTTTCACGGTTTCTGAAAGTTTGGGTTCGATTATTTCGAATATTTTTTTACTTGAGGTTCGAGAAATTCGAAGATTTTAAACTTTCCTAACTTGAAATTCGAGAAATTCGAATGTTTCGAATTTCTTTGGATCGGAACTTCGAAAAATTTGAACCTTTCGAATTCTTATAGACATAAAGTTTGATAAATTCAAAGATTTCGAATTTCTTTCTACATAAAATTTGAAGGTTTCGATTCTCTTGTAAAGCTAAATTTGAAAAAAAAAAAAAAAACTTTGAAGGTTTAAAATTTTTTTAAAGTCCAAGCGCGCAAAGTTTGAAGTTCAGTTTTCATGTTTTGCCACAGTTTCAGTTTCAAATAACATTTTCACGCCTCACAGGTTTTTACGAAATCAGGTTTAGAAAAGTTTGGGCGTGATATTTAGACTGCGCGAAGTTGGTCAGGCAATTAAATGAGACAACGAGTGTGCCGGATGTGCTGGAATATTTGCCAGTGCAGAGTGACGTGTGACCATAGATCAGTAATTGTGACCGCCAGCCCGGGGGTCATTAACGTGCATCACAAAGTAGTGATCACACGAACGCACTGTTTAACGATATTCATCCAGTTCGAAACGGCCAGGGGCAGGCAGGTGGTTGAGGCTCAGAAAAACCTTGAAGCGATCTGGCAGACTGCCTCCCTACCCCCTTGCACGCTGGTAGTAATCCGATCGAACGCCGCCCGAGTGACGCTGGCATATAGTAAGTTTAGTTGGTACATGATGCAAAATCCTGAGACTGGGGAATGAAATTTGAAAGAAAAAAGTGCAAGAAGACAAAAAAATAAAGGGGGGGACATGACAATGTTTCAAACTCAACTCAGCTAAACACTCAACTCAGGACAACGTCTCAAACTCAACTCAGCTGAGTTTGAGACGTTGTTCTGTCCCCTTTTTCTTTCTTCGTACACTTTTCTTTCGAATTTCATTCCCAGTCTCAGGATCTTGCATCATGATCCACCAGCTTGCCTGCACCATGACAATTTTTTAGTTTGTAATTGCTTTGGAGGTTTTTTTTCCGAGACGGAAGAAACGCCGAGCAAAAAGCACAGAAGCTGACACAACTTGAGGTCGAGGAGCGTTCTACCATACCAGTGGCGTCAAAAAGGAAAAACCCCCCCCCCCAGATATTTTGGACTGTTAAAGAAAACAATACGGGGAAAGAGGGCGTGGTCGAGCTTATTTTAATCTGAAATTATTTATGCATATGTGTAGCTGCTGCCGCTCTTCACTGCATAAAAGATCATGTAGATGGTCATTGTTAGAAACTCGTTGTCGGAAGGCACTGCTCGTCACATGCTCGGCGGTTTGGAGGTTCAAAGCTATGTCTTTTCGACCTAAATAACTGTGCCATTGGTAAAAAATAATAAATAAATAAACATAACAATAAATGCAAAAATTAAAAGCTGGAGAGAAAAAAAAAACTATCAAGAGCCCGTTGGAAGTGTTGTATTCTTGCCTATTCAGAGGCCCAGAACTACGAAACAAGTTTCTCCTACCAAAATGTGTACAGGCTAAAAAAAAAACACGTCCCAGGAACGCAAAAAGAAAAAAAAATGTTTTTCTTTTATGACGTGCTGAACTTGAACAATTTTAGAAATCTTCCCTCATGAGTTCATTTATTCCTAACGTGAAAAAAACAATAAATACATTATTTCTTATTCTACAGATGGTAATGATATGTACTGTCTGCGGTGTTAATTTAAATGCGATACCTCAAACAATTTAGACGAAAAAAATTACCAAGTTTAGGGCATAATTGCTCGTAGATACATGTTTGGATATTTCTTCGAGACTAGTCTTGAACAACAATAATCATATCTTAAGACGACACTTACCTAGGCTATACATAGATCATTCTTAAAAAGTTTAACATCTCTACCATAAATAGCTTCGGCTATAGCGCACTTCAAATATAACACAAACGACAACTGTCAAAAATGCGTCGTCCTTCCTCGCTCCTTCGGGAATCTATTTCTTTAAAACCCAGCATGCCAGATGATCGAAATAAACGGCATTGTCTTTCACAAGGAATGCGGCACCGCATGTAAAAAATGTGAAAAACATATTACGAATGCACCTCACTGCTTGAATCCAAATGAAACCGCCCGCCAGTCTTTCGAAGTTCGACAAACTTCAAACTTTTACCCTAAAAGTTCGAAGTTCGTCGAACTTTTGACTTTTCAGGAATCGAAAGTTCAACAATTTTCGAATTCTTTAGATTAATATGTTCGAAAGTTTGAAAATTATTGGATTTCTTAGCGTAGGAAGTTCAAAAGTTCAAAAGCTTCAAACTTTTTAGTGCAAGAAATTCGAAAGTTTGAAAATCATCGAATTTTTAGTCTATCAAGTTCGAAAGTTTGACAAGCATCGAATTTTGCAGCGTAATAAGTTCGAAATTTCGAAAAGCGTCAAACTTCTTAGTTTAACAAGTTCGAAAATTCGACTCCCGTCGAATTTCTCGAGATGGAAAGTTCAAATATTCGAAATCTTTTGAACTGCTTGATTCGATCATCGAACCTTCGAAAAAAGTTTGCGGCATCCTTAGTTTACTCATTGCAGGCATAATTTTGTGAAAATATTATTTTGGGCTTGGAGATCTTTTTTGTTTCGAACGTTCTCGCAAGTTTGATAGCTATTTCTTCCCACCGAAACAAAACGTCATTTGCTTCATGATCGCCGGTGTTGTCACCTATATTTGCTCGATGCTCGACCACATGCTACAGAATCAAAGGAGAAAGCTCTGTCTGGTTGGTTCTTTCAGGACAGCCCAGTCCAGAGTCCACGGATCGCAGAATGCCACTTCTCTGCGAAGTTTTTGCAGAATTTCCGGGTACACCCGTCAACATTGACATTAAAACACCAAATGAAGAGCTCATCCAGGAGGTCTCTTTTTTGCCCATTCGTCCGTTGATTTTGAATGATGTTACCCGAGGTATTGCCTATTTTCAGGTGCACAAGCTGATCAAGCAGTTCAACAGAGAGGACATAACAATCTGGGGAAGCTTTCATCACAGCGTCACCAAGAGATGTTACGAGCTGGTAGGGATATCAGTTTTTTTTTTTTCTTGTCACCTTTCTTGTCTGGTTATTTCTGGCACACTAGGTTTAGAATGCAGCCTTTTTATCCTGCATCCTTTGGGGCTTACTTTTTGTGCAACAAGTTTGCCTATTTTTGTATATTTTCTGGAGACCAGAATTCATGTTGCTTGAAATGTTTTTGAACAGAGTGGTTGTAGTGTAGATACTCCTGTTTACAAGTTTTAGTGCTCAGTATATTACATGACAGCAGAAAGCATCGTGCAAAGACCTTTCCACTTCAGCTCTGAATTGGCCGCACCATATTTTCTGTCCATTGCGACATCACCATCGAATGCACCTCCACAGCTTCGCTGTACAACCACACGCACGGTCACACGCTAAAGCGACTTCAGTGCGGAAACACGTTGCAAGTCAGGAGACAGATGGTTCTGGTTTCAATATTCTCTGCTGAAAAGTAACTCTAGCGATGTTAATTGTCACAGTTACAGTCACTGATCTCAATGACAATTGCTGGATCGTGCTTCCGCTCCCACAAGTGAAGTCACCGGACGCAAACTCGCTGGGATACGATTTGCGGTTTTGCCAGCGTTTCGCTGCGGTTTTCCAGCGTGCTATAACATGTTTTCTACTCGTTCGTCGTCATTCGCCGAAGACGTTCTTTAAGATCCTGGGTGAGGCGTGATACTTGCCGTTGAGAACATGTGGAAACTTTTACCAAAGCGCAGTGCACGCAGGAAGAAGGCATAACTCGTCGAAAGCAAGTGTCGCCGGTCTGGCGGCGTGTTCAAAGCTTCCTTGGCACGCCGAAGTGCCGTGTCTCTGTGCCTTCGCACGCTTGGATACCGACCAAGAATCGACGCCGTGTGGATGTGTTTTCCGAGTGCAATGTGCGTGAAGCCGTACGTATCTAAAGGTACAACTTGTCGAAAGCAAGTGTCGCCGGTCTCGCGGCATGATCAAAGCTTCCTTGGCACGCCGAGTGCTGCATCTTTGTGCCTTCGCACGCTTGGATACCGATCAAGAATCGACGCCGCACCAAAGTTCTGAACGTGTGTGGCGCATAGATGCCTTTAGATCATTTATATATATATCGGCCACAGAGTTCTGGATCGTCCAGCTGTTCCGGTGAGTTGCTATCAATAAGGGGCGGGGGGATCTGTACGTGTTCTAATGTACTATTAACCATGGCTATGTTCCAAATCTACTCTAATGGATCACACGGGAGCACGAATAGAGCAAAGCTGTGGAGCAAGGAGGGTTTTCGAAAGCAAAAGTACAAGACGGCAAGAATGAAAATCTTTGAGGCGCGGCCCATATGGTCGCGTGCAATCTGTTGACCAATCACAATTAGGCGAGCCACGCTCAAACGTCACGTGCAATTAAGTAGGTTGATAATGAGCCAGCACTGATCAGTGATGAGGAGCTGTTTTGCGCAGTATTCTGTAAATCGTCTAAGGACCAAAAAAAGACGTACCTTCCCCCCCCTCTTCCGTCGCTACTGGACGCTGCCGCAAGTAAGACGCTGATCCAGAGACACATACGGCTTCACGCACATTGCACTCGCAAAACACATTCACACGGCGTCGATTCTTGGTCGGTATCCAAGCGTGCGAAGGCACAGAGACACGGCGCTTCGGCGTGCCAAGGAAGCTTTGAACACGCCGCCAGACCGGCGACACTTGCTTTCGACGAGTTATGCCCTTTTCCTGCAGCACTGCGCTTCGGTAAAAATTTCCACGTGTTCTCAACGACAAGTATCACGCCTCACCCAGGATCTTAAAGAACGTCTTCGGCGAATGACGACGAACGAGTAGAAAACATGCCTATAGCACGCTGGAGAACCGCAGCAAAAGGCTAGCAAAACCGCAAATCGTATCCCAGCGAGGTTGCGTCCGGTGGCTTCACTCGCGCTGCAGCGAACAAGCGGGGAAGCGCGATCCAGCAATTGTCATTGAGATCAGTGGTTACAGTAGCGAGAAACTAGTGCTAAAAGTTGACATGCCACAGTTACGAGGGAAGAAAAAGTGACACTTGACCTAAATTGTCCTTTGAATCCTATGGTTACGGTATTTCAGAACCCGAGGATCCCGTTGTTCTTCTCGGCTCGCAGCCTACTGTACCTGCTCATCCTGACCTGCACTGGCCTGTTGCCTTTTGTTCCTATCAAGGAAACCTGCCTTGAAGTTCTCTTGCCACATGTGGCTACCAAGTAAGACGTCTGTTTGGGACCTGCACTTATCTCGACTGCTCAATGCAGCAGTGTTCATCAGGCAAGCCTCCTTCAGAACAGTGCCAGTCACCTTTCTGCAAATAAATACCATCTGACGCCGGGAACAGGCCAGATTTTCTCATTGAAAACATTGCAAAATCGCTTATAACTTTTGAATAAGAAAATTGTAAGTTTTAAAACTTGTGCATTGGGTCCTGACCGCTACGACTTAACATTTGGGCAGAGACTGAGCGTTCGGCAACACATAGTTTATTCTTGCAGTGCAAAAAATGTGGTTCTTTTTTCTCCCAAGCGTTCTTGTTCTTGTCTCAGTTCTTGTACTATGCCATGCTTGGATAGACATCAGCTGTTGGCATTTTGAGGGGAAACATCTTTACAAATTTGACTGAAGAGGCGTCCTCTTCCCTTTGATGTCATCATTGTTGAGAAGTTGCAATGCAGATCTTGATGTAGCAACATTTTGTTGTGTTTTGCCCACACATTGGCATTGTCCCGTCGTCCCGTGTGCAGCATTCTGAGGGTGGCTTTACCTGAGCTCACCTTTCTCTATGATTCCATAAAGTTTTAACTTGGGACTTTGTGAGATGAATGTAACGTTACTGAAAGGGTGTCACAAAAACCGTTGCACGGCCACTAAATGTATCTAAATTTAGTAAGTTTTGCTAAATATTTCTTCATAATAATGATTGTTGATAATGAGAGAAATACATATGCATCCTTTCTGCTGCATGTTTTATTATCTCCCGACTTTTTCCATGAAATTTGGGTAGCTTCCATATTCTACCAATTGTACGTCTAGGAAGCAACATTTCTTGGATCTCGCTGGCAGCCATATTCTAAAAGTAAAATGGTTTGAAAAGTTTTCACACATTTTGCTATACTAGACACTCCTTAATACCCATTTTGTTTTTGTACTAATGCATGTGTAAGGATGCTGTCTTCGTCGGGAACATCTACCAACAAACAAGACATAAAGTAAGATTACTTTTAATTATAACAATAGTAGAATAATAGAATTTGTTTCCTTTTCGAGAAATGGTGGAACATGAGGCAAAAAGCATCAGCATGAAGCTTGACAAGCACTGAGCCCCATCGGCAGTGGTACAGAAAAAGATTGAGGAGTATACGCATTATACATGCAAAAGAGCAAATATTGTCATAATATTACGGTAATAAAACCATTTAATGTTATAAGCAGATTTCTGTCTTCTCCATTATCAAAGAGGTAGTGCAACAAAATTCCAATGCTTATTTTATTGTTTAAATGTCAGCCACGTTCCGGCCACACCATGGAGACACCAAGTTTTTGCTCGAAAAGACTGCAAAACATTATTTATAAACAGAGTGTAGTCACATCACACTCCACATATTCGCAGCGCCGCTCCATGGAAGTACGGCAGCAAGCTGCACGTTCGCGGGCCTCGTCGAATTTGGTCGAACCGGATTTGCCTTCTCTTTCAACTCGTACGGGGAACGGGGAGGGGCAACTCCAATGGCCAGGTTGTAATGCGTCGACGCCTCCAAGTGGCCAAGCTTCACGGCCGAGGGGGCTGGCGTGGTTGCGAGCTTCGCCACTTGGTGGCGTCAACGCGTAACAACCTGGCCGGTTTAGTTGCCCCTCCCTGCTCCCCACTGGAGTTGAATAGGCATGGGAGAGAAAGGAGATCCGGTTCGACAAAGTGCAACAGGGCTCGTGCGCAATCAGCACTCCGCCGTAGTTTCGCGGAGCAGTGCTGCCTTTATGTGGAGTGTGACGTAATGACATTCGGTTTACAGTCGCCGACCGATTTTTCGGACGCCGATTATACGGACGTTTTCGCCGAACCGTCACTCACGCCATAAAGTTAATATATATTATTGACCGAAATTTCGGACACCATAAAGCTTATGCTCGATATTTTAGACACAATTTGTGTGATTTCCTGAGTTAACAGCCGCCACGATAGCGCCGCGAGCTAAGTCGCCGCCATTTTGGTTGTTTTGATTTTGCCCAGTAGCCTCGATACCATCTCCTACGCAATGAACAAGCTGGGTTGAGGCTATAGCAGCTATAGAAGGGTTTTCTGGTTCCTCTATAGCCAACATGGCGGCCGTCTGCCCATTCTTATGGCTCTTCCAGTTCTTCTCGTGGTCCGTGTTTGTCGTGTGCGACCGCAAGAGCAGCCATCTGCCATTCTTCTGGTGTTTGAGTGTTAAGTTTTTGGCCGATATGCTTAGTATTGAAGCGAGCTTAGTGGACTAAATGTTGTCTCCACATAGTGCCAAATGGCGGCAACTTCAACTTTGCTCTTTGTGCCAACAAAGGTGCCGACAAAGTGCAGCACCGTGATCAAACAGATCAACAAACAAGTGCAAAGTGAACAATATAAAGCGGAAGCTGCACGAGAACTTAAAATTGACATCAAGCAAGTGGAAAGTGGCCAATACGCAGCGGAATATGCGCGAAAATTTGATATTTTGGCAGAAATCGATTTTTTGGACGGCTTGATTATTCGGACAATTTCGGAGTCCCCTCCAAATGCGAAAAATCAGTCGGCGACAGTATGTGGTTAGGTAATGTTTTGGTGTCTTTTCGAGCAAAAAATTGTAATGTTTTGGTATCTTTTCGAGCAAAAAATTGCTGCCTCCGTGCTGTGGCCATAATGTGGTTGACTTTCAGACAATAAAATAGGTGCTGGAATTTCGCTGCAGTATCCCTTTAATTAAAAGGACAAATATGGAGCTTCTTTCAAACAGGGGTATGAAATAGTGTTGATTGCACTGTTCTCCCACATCCCTCGAGTGTAGCTGACAACACGTTTCTGCATGTGCATTTTCTCCTTCGTTTCCTTGGATTCAGAAACCCAGGAATGCGGCAGCAAACCCAGTATCTGAGAGGAATGGTCCTGCTTAAACTGATTGACTGGTAAGTATTGGTGTAAAAAACCGAAACAAAAAACTTCCAGCCTTTCCACTCTGGTGAAGAAGGAAGGCCAGTGGAGCTGTACAATGGAAAGTAATGGCCGGCCGCAAGTCGGCAAGCCAGAGTGGAAAGACTGCCGCCATCTATGAGCGACGGCGGCAACCAGATATGTGGCTTGCCGCCGTCGCTCATAGATGGCGGTAGGTGTCCAGAGTTCGGTGTCTTCATTTCTTTGCGGGGACACAATCCTGTTCTAAAAATAGTGAAGCTGTGCATTTAGGCGAGTTCGTCACACTTGGGCATGTGGTGGTGCTGTACCATGGATTGCTTGTTCTACAAGGTTGGCCCTTGATAATGTTGAGGTGTTTTTGCAAGACATAAACCTCGTACATATTGTAGGATTGTGGAATATCACCAGAAGTTAGCCCCAGAAGTGAAGTTATGATGCAGTGGAGTCATCCCAATATGTTAACCTGAATCAATCATAAGCTAGAAGCGATCTCTTGGAAGATTCTCTTTCGGTACCAGACCGGCTATTTCACTCAATGGCTAAGGGCGGTACTACTATCTGTCGATTTCGTCGCACGATGGTTCTACACAAAAACCACCGCGTCGAACTGATGGCCGACTGTATCTATGGAACGTAAGGTGGCTGCGCGATGATGTGAGGTGCCATACTATTTGAGACAAGGAAATGACAAAAAATCACCTTTTGAAATTGTGCTTTTTAATATCTTCTGGCATTTTTTAATCTTTTCCCAAAGTATTTTCGCAAAATAAGCCCTATTTATTTGGGGTTATTGATTTGAAGTACCTAAATGGAAATCTTTCCTCCGAAAAAAGCAGAAAAAATGCCACACTTTGACCGCCGGTAGCTCAAGAACCACGCGATTGGAGCTCCCACTCTTTCCCGCCATTCGTGATGCTAGGTGCCGATTGGCCGCCGAGCACGAAACACAAATAAAAGCTAAATTTCGCCACGCGGTTGGCTGTAGCAAATCACGCTTGCAAATGGCAGTTTTTCATTGGCCGTCAGTCTGCTCGTCATTTCCGATCCGCTTCTCGCCGACTGTCGTGCGTGTCTTTCACCGTGCCAATCACGACAACTCCACATATCAAGTTTCATACAGCCCACAAGTTCGGAGGAAGCGAAAAAAGGGACCGAGGAAACGAATCCACGGTGCAGTTCGACTTGCCGTGAGCCCAGACGTCGACGACGAAGTGAGGGAGTCCGAACGCAAGCTCGTTGCACCGACGTCTGCGACTTTGGGACGGGCGACAAGCGAGCGAGTGAGGCTCGATGCGACGATGCTCGGCACTTCCGAGATCAATGAAAGAGAAGGAAAACCCGAGGAAAAGAATTGACCGCATCTCCACGTGGTGAATGATGTTGATTGGGGCGAAGCTCTGGTGGTGCTTGTCTGCGTAGACACTGAGCCGCAGCATGCTGAGCCTTTCGTTCGTTTTCGTCCATGTCAGAAAGAGAATGCGTGGTATGGAATGTGGTTATATACGCATTTGCGCATTTGACCGCAGCGCCCTCTCGTCTATAAACGTTGAGCCAATGCATGCAAAGTTTAACGCAATTATATACGCATTTGACCGCAGTGCCCTCTCCTGTATAGACGTTGAGCGGCTACATGCAACGTTTCATCCATGACATCCCCAGCTCTTGAGTTACTACCACTTCTCAGAGCCCCCTACTCGTCCCGCAGTCGTGGCCGAGTGGTTAAGGCGATGGACTAGAAATCCATTGGGGTCTCCCCGCAGAGGTACGAATCCTGTCAACTGCGCAAACATATATTTTTTTTCGTCTTTTTTTTGTTGTCTTTTTTGTTCTTTTTTTTTTTTTTGACACGAGCACGTGAGCTGAGGAGCACGAGCACCAGACTCCAAACATACGGACATGGCTAACCCCTAAGGAGCTTCGCCCCTAAAACTCGGTTGTTGACGGCCGCTACGACACGAAAAGCTGGCTCGATGGCTGGCGCCGATCGAGCAGCACCTGACAGTACAGCGAGTTTCGTTGTTGTAAGCCTTGATGTCGTTCGCTCCTTCAATCGGCGAAGTGTAAAGCTTGTTGCGGTGATATGGAACTCACGAAATGCGATCGGGAGTACTGACTCGCAGTAAAAGTCAAGCTCCGTTGTTGTGGAAACGTCGCATCCGAGTGGAGTTGGCCGCGGTTCCTAACAAGATCCCCTCCATGCGCCACGCAATTCACAGGTAATGGACAGACGGCCCTCAATGATATCTTTGCGACATATCGTACAGAGGTTCCCTGTGGAGGTTTGCGTGTGCCGCGGGCATCGACCGTCGTATGTGATCTCCCCCTCCTCCTCCCTCCCCGCTCCCCCTTTAGGCCTAAGAGCCAGCCCTTTCTAAATAAAGTATTTTCATCATCATCGTACAGAGGCCTGCACAATAAGACGTACCAGCAGTATGCAAAGGAGAAACTAAACCCCGTAACCAAGAGGGCTGCCTTCAAAGTCTCGGAGTGCGCAACAACTGCGAGCACCCTGTACAAGCAGCTGCGCTACGGAAGCGCAAAGAGCATCGCAGTCTCCTACGACGGGAGTTGGAAGACAAGGGGCCACTGCTCACACGTTGGAGTGGAACCAGTGATAGAGCTCTTTGCTGGTCTTTCCGTTGGACCAGGTTGCGATTTCAAAGTATCGCCTCGCCCGCAAGAAAAGGGCCAAAGGAGGGCACCGTGGGCTACGGCGACCGGAAGTCCTCCCACGGGGCCTCGGAGAAGTGGAACGCAAACGGCAGTGCTGGCCGAATGGGGGTCGAGGCAGCCCCGATACTCTTCGAGAGGTCCCGGGAGCGACGGGGCTGACGCCACACTACGACGTTCTTCGACGGCGATGGCCGTTCGTTCGCGGCCCTCCGAGAAGTCAACGTCTATGGGTTTGTTCCCGTAGAGAAGCAGGATTGTGTAAATCGCATCCAGAAAAGAATGGGGACGGCTTTGCGGAGCCTTGTGCTAAAGTGGAAGGGAGCGGCGTGCACCACCCTCGATGGCAAGGGGAGGCTCGTGGCCGAGCTCGTCGCCAGACTCGTCTCTTACTACGGCTGGGCCCTCGAGTCTCACGAAGGCGAAGTTGATGTGGTGCAAATTGCGGTCGTGGCGGCATTTCGCTGCATCACTTCCTACGACACCAAGGCCAACCACCACTTGTGTCCTGCTGGAGAATGATCATGGTGTGAGCGGAATGCAGCCCAAGCGAAAGGGGAGCCACTCCTAAGCACCGCTACAACCTTCCAGATCGTGTCTGCACGACCCTTCTTCCTCTCTATGAACGCCTGCAAGAAGTCGCTGGAGCGATGCCACAGAGGCAAAACGTAAATGCCGATGAAAGTTTGCACTTCCTTATTTGGTCGCTCGCATCCAAGGACCAGAACGGTTCTTTCTTCACGGTCGAGGCAGCCGTTGCAGAAGCAACCCTCTGATGGCAGCTGATGCCAGTAGGCATCAGCTGCCATTCTTGGGGAGCTGGGCCTCCACCCGGCATGAAGTGCGCCAAGCGAGGGGCCGAGAAGAATCCTTGCCGGAGTGCCTCGTCGGGCGCCAAAGCATCTGGGCCTGGACACAACCGATCTTCATAATTTTTTTCTTTTTTTGATAGGTGTTTAAGTGGGGTATGCAATAAGGGGTCTAATTGCATCAACTTATTCATCAGTACTTTGCTTGAGTACCCCCGATACATAATGTAAAAATTAATTTACAAACTGAAAAATTTCCAAATGTTGTAAAAACATTATAATTAATCCTAGAGCTTTAATTTTTACCTTTTTGCATTCTGTAGACCTAGTTTACAGCAATATGTTTGTTTTGGGTTTTTGTCATACGAATGTTTTTAGAGCGCAGCTCTTAGGCACCCGTCTCCGGCTTGAGCGGCGTCGCTGTCGCCGACGGCAACGTTGACGGCGTAATTGCGCGGTGCATGATGGGTAAATTTCCCCGCTAAATTTAGCGGAAAAAGTTTCCCGCTAAATCTAGCGGAAAATTTTTAACTGATAAATCTAGCAGAAAATTTTCCTCGCTTAATCTAGCAGAAATTTTCCCGCTAAATTTAGCGGAAAATTTTCCCCGCTAAATCTAGCGGAAAATTTTCTCCGCTAAATTTAGTGGAAAATTTTCCCCGCTAAATCTAGCGGAAAATTTTCCCCGCTAAATTTAGTGGAAAATTTTCCCCGCTAAATCTAGCGGAAAATTTTCCCCGCTAAATTTAGCGGAAAATTTTTCCTGCTAAATGTAGCGGAAAAGTTTCCCGCCAAATTCAACAGAAATCTTTCTCCCCCCCCCCCCCCCCCGAGGTCATGTGACTTCCCCCCCTCCCCCCCGTGCCTTCCCCTCCTCCTCAAGAGCTGCGCTCTAATTCGGCGTTACAGGGAGTTGTAAACGGCTTTTTTTTAAACCTCATCTGTAAAATGTTTAAATAAAAAGTTAAAGTTTTCTAAACTAATCGAGCTATTTTTAAAAAAAGTGCATATTTGTAATCAGTATGTAAAGATGATTATGCTCTGCAAATTTCATTTGGATTACACCAAAAATTAAAAAAAAAAAAAAAGCTTTAGAAGCAGTGTTGCCCTTGTGGGGTCACTCTATAATAATTACTGCCACCTGATCGGTCTGTGCTTCGCTCATCTCCCAAAGAGTGACACAACACACCGAGAAGACAGCGAATGGGTTTACTGTACTTCCCGATTGCCAATTCTCGAGAGCCGGCAGTCCAGGCACCCTGGTTGTCGGGCCATCGTTCAGAGCTCGCAGTCAGAGTCCAGGCCTGCGGATCGACCTTCCCACGCCAGCACTGCGTAGGCCAGCTGTCCCGGGCTATCACAGCCCTAGTCTCGCTGCAGTACCACTCCGGGGTCGTCATGGTCCAGGCTGGAATGGCCAGGGCTAGCCGTTCCCACCGGTCCTGCTCCAAACCTCGCTGGTGGACCGCTCCAAGGATCGCCATGGGCCGGACCAGCCAGACCGGCTGCGTCGTTCCTGCCCGGCCCCAGCCTCGCGCAGCACGCTCTCTCACGCGCCAGCTCGTGTCTCCTCGGCCGACCGCCTGTAACGTGCCCTCCGCCCCGTTGTCTTCCACCCTCGTCTGCCACACCCTTAAAGCCTGACGACGTAAGGCAAAGTCAAGTACTAGCTGGCTTGTTGTAAGGCACCATCAAGTAGCTGGCCTGATGACGACAAAATCAAGTACTAGCTAGGTTGACGTATGGTGCCATCAACTAGCTGGTTTGATGACGCAAGGTAGAATCAAGCAGCCAATTTGATGTCGGGCAATATCAAGCAATAACTGGCTCAATTACGAAAGGTGCTGTTGGCCTTGTGACAAGAAAATCATGTGCTAGCCGGCTTGAAGGCATAAGGCACCACAAGTAGCCGGCATGATGACATAGGACAAGATAAACTGCTTTCTGGCTCGATGACATAAGGCACCATCAAGTAGCTGGCTTCATGACGCAAGGCCAAATCAAATAATCGACCTTGTAATGTAAGGCGCCATTAACTAGTCAGCTTGATAACGGGAGGCAAAATCAAGTGGTCAGCTTAATGACGCAAGGCAAAAGGTCGCTAGCTTACGTCTGCCACTGACAAAGGAGAGTCACTTCATTCAAATCTTCAAGAGATTGCTTCTGGCAAATTTTCTTGTATGTAGTTAATTCCGGGGCTGCAAAAAAGTTTCTGGACATACTGGAATTGGAATCCATTTTGGCTTAGCAATAGGGTGGTTAAGGAAAAAAAAAAACTTTTGGGAGCAAATTGCCAGCTATGGCGGACGTCTGGGATTGCAAAACACATACTATTAGCTAGATAATTAACTAAAATTGACTTACCTTTTTAATTAGTGAAAATAAACATCTGGTTCGGATTAGAAACTTGCTGAGCATCATTGAAAACCCCTAGCATCATTGAAAACACTTGAAGCATGAGGTTGTGCTGAAGTTTCCACTCGTGCACCAGGCACAAAGCTGGAGATGCGAAAACATGCATGATGTCCTTATTTGTGTTTTCGCAGAAGTTTTGGCATCAGCAGCCTTGTGCCTGCTGCATGAGTGGTAAGTTTAGCGCACGCTTCAGACATGCGTTGTCTTTCTAAAATTGACTGATTTAGCGGCAAGTATTCTAATTGAAACCCTATGTTTATGTTCACTAATAAAAAGTTGATTAGTAAATTTTATTTAGTTACTACTTAGTACGTCTTTTGCAATCCCCAACGTCCACCATGGCTGGCAGTTTGTTTGCAAAAATAGTTGCTTTCTTTGCAACCGCCCCATCAGTAGGAATTTTGTAAAGCCTTGGCTGAAACCCGGTATACGTCTTGCCGCAGTGGGCACACTTCCAGTCTGGTGGTGTGAGCGGACGTCTCCATGCGTGGCAGGCACTCTGGTGCTGGTTAAGAAGCCAGACTAACTGGAAGGGGATCCCCAACCGCAAAGTGGATCCACGCGTTTCCAACCGCAAAGTGGCTGGGATCAAGCTGTTGGGGCGTGCTTTTGCCAACTGCTTCAGGACCGATTTCTCCCAGTCGCTTTCGCAAACCGCGAAGTGGCAACCAATCACAACGCGATGCTGGCGCAACGTCGGTGGCTTTTGAAACAAGATGGCATCCGTTGCTGGTGGGGCGTTCAAGTCACTGTAGGACCGCAGTTATGTAGTCCTAGTGTTGCAGCAGACAAATCGACGAAGAAGTGCGATGTTCACGTCCGTCACTTGAATTCGCCGCAAAAATATTTACTCGTAATTTTAACGGGCTTCGCGCCGGTGGTTTGGTTCAGGTATGCTAGTTTGTTATTCGAGGTGCCAACGCTCGTCACTGCGCTGTCTCGTTAGTCTGTCCGTGGAGGATCAAACCCGACCCCGGTCGACCGAAATGACAGCTTCTGTACCCCCGGACAGAGTCGCGTGCTGAAACCTATGGACACCGTGCATGACCATAAGGAAGACTGATAGAGACGTTGTGAGCCTAATTGCGTAGCCAACACACTACCGTGGAGCAGGCAGGGAAACTTATTTTAGAAATAAAGTGTATGTACTGGGCGATGCATGTGGGAAGGGCCCACTTCAAAGAAAAGGTCGGGGGCATCCTCTTCTAAGTCGGCAAGGCACGTCTGGCTGGGCATTGCTTGTCTGCGAAATAGAGGGGAATCGCAGGCGGGTTTTGAAGGTCCATGTCTCTCTTTTGCTGCCTGAACTCGTGATGCGTGCGAACAGCCCGAAGGAAAACCTTCAGTAGCAAAATTTTTGGATTGTGGAACTGGGTTGTAGATTGTAAAACAAGGTTGCCAAACGCAAGTCTCAAAAGATCACGCGTGATTGCTGAGAAACCGCCCACCACATCTCAATGTGTCTGAACGGGCTCACTCGCAAACTGTATGGCCACAATCGCTTCGCAAATGCAGCTCAACAGCCAGTGTGAATGCACCATAAAACCTACCTTCTCGTGAAAACATTGCGACTGGGGCTGTACCAAAAGAGCGGGGAAAGGTGCGACAATCAGTTTTCATGCGTTTTCTGCCTGCTCGGTTCGTCCAAAAACGTGGATAGGTGCCACGAAAAGGGAAACCAGACACCATCGGATCATGACTGCTTGTGTGGGAAGTACTCTGGGTGGAATTCACGGATTGTTGTGGTCGTCAGATTTATTTGTTTTGTTCCAACGTCAGCGCGGAAAAACCGTCAAGTTGTCCAGTCCACCCGTGGACCACAATCAGTGCATCTTCACGTTCAAATAACCATCTGATCGTTAAAACTGTCGTCTGCTCTTTAAAACAACAGCGGATAGTAGACCAGACGTTGCGATAAGAAGTGCAGGCCTCAAGAGACTTTTAAGTTTGAAGGTTGTTTTGGATAAGTAGACTAAAGAGATGTTGATCATTATACCAGCAGCGATCACCGACTTGTTATGCCCGAATCGGTCCGATTCTGCTTGCAATTTTCAGTATTGACGTCGAGCGTCGCAGCTACCGTCCACGCTTTCGCAGCCCGAGCGACGTCGCAGCTGAAAATAGTGAGCAGAATCTCGTCGTGTGAATCGGGCTTTATAGCGTCCATTCTGCGGCGTTCACGTGGAATGAATTGCCACATGCCACATTTACACAAAGTTTTGCGGTGTAATGACCCTTGTTAATTTTGCTCGGGCCACTAAAGTAGTCCAGCATTGCTAGGAAGACGCAGAATGAACAAGTCTTAACGCGTAAAAGAGCACGGGGACTTGCATCAATGCCGTCACATTCCAATGGTTTGTTGATGAGGAACGCTTCTTGCCCACATCCCATATCACAAGGGACTCTCTGGTTGTTTGTAAACATGGTGTATAGCAAGTTTCAGAATCTGAAGCCCATGTTCTTCCATTGCAGGTTCATTGTGAGAAAATTTTGATAGATCACCTTCGGAAGAGGGAATTCCCGTAAGTAGCATTGGACCTCCCTCGTTTGTGTGAAAGCTTATTCTGAGCCAAACCACATACTATTTAGCAGGAGCAGAGTTTTTACTTTTCCTGCCTTCTACAGTCAAATTTTGTTAATTCAAACTAACATGCAGGTCCCATCCTATGCATCTTTGTGGAGAAAACTCCCGGTAATTCAAACTTTGCTTTATTCAAACAAATTTTCAGTCCCCCTCGAGTTTGAATTAACAATGTTTGACTGTACTTAGTTCTCACCCCAACTTTCTCAGACGTCAACGCCTTGACGCGCGCATGCACTAAAATGAGAA